>SJYA01002022.1:87289-115447 GCA_006410615.1 Neotragus moschatus
CAGCTGTGTGACCCTGTGCCCTTCTCCTAACCAGCTGTGCGACCCCGTGACCTTCTTCTAACCAGCTGTGCGACCCTGCGTCCTTCTCCTCCCCTCTCTGAGCCCCCTCCCCCTCGATTGTTTTCCTGTGCCCTTCCCACCAAAAATACTTAGATCTGGGCTTCCCAGGTGGTTCAGTGCTGAAGAATCCATCTGCAGTCCAGGAGAAGATCCCCCGGAGGAGGGCACGGCACCTCACTCCAGGATTCTCGTCTAGGAGCCCGGGGGACTACGGTCCTGGGGTCACAAAAGAGTTGGACAGGACTTAGAGACTAAAAGCCAGCAGTGGACTGACCTATACAGACAGACGGACAGATCTTGACACCACGACTTTCTGTCTCTGGGCTTCTTTCTCCAGCACAAGACTCTGCCAGTAGGTCCTGCCCCAGCCCTGTTGCGTTCAATCAACGGCTGACCCGGGTCCCCAGGGAGAAGTTATTGGTCATACTGGGTTCCGGTATGACCATTTGCATTCGATCATAATGTAAATGACTGTTCCCTGTTTACACGATAAACGGGGCTTCCCAGGTGGTGCTAACGGTAAAGAACCTGCCTGCCAACGTAGGTGACGTAAGAGACACGGGTTCGATCCCTGGGTCGGGAAGATCCCCTGGAGGAGGGCATGGCAACCCACTCCAGCATTCTTGCCTGGAGAACCCCATGGACAGAGGAGCCTGGTGGGCTACAGTCCACAGGACACGACTGAAGCGACTTAGCACACAAGCTCGTGATAAATGGCACCTTTAATTAACAATAGAAAAGGCTCTCTCCCACGTATGCCCGTGTCTGGCAGCATCTGCCCTGCTGGGCCATCACTTAACCAGCACTGAGGGAGCCTGAATTCTAGTTCCGACTTGTGCCTTGAGGCGTCTCCCATTTTCCAGGGTCTGGTTTCCTCACTGGGAATAATTATGGGCTCGCCCACCCTCCCCAGCTGTGACCTGGGAGAAACGCATTCTGTGAACACAGGGCTCCCTGCACCGCACACTTTACCCAGCAAGGGTACAAGGGAGCCTATTCACCTAGAGAAAGACAAGGCCCCTTGTGGCCACCTCCCAGGGTCAGGAGCTTCATCAAGGTTCCCCCTTTTGTCTTTATCCCCACAGAAACCTTGGGGGAAAGAGAAGTAGCACGCGTGCCTGGCCCGGAGAAGCAGTTGGCACAGGCTGCAGGCTGGCGTGACCTTTGCCAGTTCCCTGCGGCTGAGAAACTGTGGCGCTTAGCATCTGAGGCACGAGCATTTTTTATGAGTCTCAAAATGTCCAGGCAAGACAGGAAAGGTGCAAGGTCAGGAAAAATCTCCTTTAATAAAGGAGGAACCAGGAAGGGGACGGATGGGGACCCCCTGCACATCGCATCATTTTGTCACTTCACTGTGGAAGGTGTTCTACAGACCAGAATGAAACTCACACACACACCTCATATTTATGTGCATAGATATCCCCACACAGATCCCATTTCCTGCCTTCGAGAATTGTATAGGCTTCCACGAGAAGCAGGTCATATCTGTAATCAATCATTTCCACACCGGGACAGACATTCCAGGGAGATGATTTCCAAGGAAGTGACATTTAAAATGAACCTTGACTCTTAAAACTGCAAACTCTTGATTCCCCTTGCCCTGCCTTATTTTTCTCCAGAGGAATTCTGACCTTCTAAAATAACACGAAATTTACTCATTATATTTATTGTCTCTCTCCTTCACCTTTACGTCAACTCTGACCAAAGCTCTCCTTTCACTTTCTTTCTGCTTTTACTTTCTTTCACTTCCCCCCTAATAGAGAAAAGCAAAGAAAGAAAGACTGGCAGGCTCTGTATCTGCTGGGGTTTCCTCCGTGGTTCAGTGGGAAAGAGTCCACCTGCATGCTGGAGGAGACTCTGGAGAGGCCCCTGGACTGCAGGGAGGTCCAACCAGTCCATCCTAAAGGAGATCAGTCCCTAATATTCACTGGAAGGACTGGTGCTGAAGCTGAAGCTCCAATTCTTTGGCCACCTGATGCAAAGAACTGACTCATTGGAAGGGATCCTGATGCTGGGAAAGATTGAAGGCGGGAGGAGAAGGGGACGACAGAGGATGAGATGATTGGATGGCATCACCGGCTCGATGGACATGAGTGTGAGCAACTCTGGGAGTTGGTGATGGACAGGGAGGCCTGGCGTGCTACAGTCCATGGGGTCGCAGAGAGCCAGACACGACTGAGCGACGAACTGAACTGAATGCGGGAGATGTGGGTTTGATCCCTGGGTCAGGAAGATCCCCTGGAGAAGGAAATGCCAGCCCACTCCAGTAGTCTTGCCTGGGAAATCCCGTGGACAGAGGAGCCTGGCAGGCTATAGTCCATGAGGTCACAAGAGAATCAGACACACCTTAGCAACTAGACAACAGTAATAATATTTGCTGAGTACCTTTGGCCTTTCAGAAAAATGTCGCACTCATTTTATGCTCAGAGGGACTCTGTGAAATACAGAGGTGATGGGAGTGTCCCTGTTTTCCCGAAGCAGCCACATACCTGGGGAGGGGGGTGGGGTGGGAGTGGAAACCTACACACCATCGCTCGCCTAACACCCACTAACCTTGTAAAGATGTCATGCAGTTTCTCGCGGCGCATGGAAAGCTCTCAAAGAACAGAAATTATGTTTTCATTTTTCCTGTATCCTATGCTTCAGAAAACATAAAAGGCATTAAATTACCTCTTAGTACTACTAGCTGGCACTGTGACTACATTTCTGAATCCTTTGCATTTCTTGCCTCCTTCCAGGGACAGTAAACAAGATCAGCCTTCATGTTAGTGCCCCAGCTTCCACAGAGAGGCAAGTTCTTTTCCCTACTACCAGAAGCTGACACAGAAAGGCTCCCCAGTGCAAGCTTTCTGGCTATTCCTAACACCTGAATCAATCTTAACAGCATGTATTCACTAACCGCATCCTCAGGACAGTTGCAAGTTACACAGCCTGAGTTTAACCACCCTGACAACCCATTATTAAAATGACGTCCTTCGTAAGTATTATCATTACATAATGTCATGGTAGGTAATATCATTACATAAAACACATTCAAACAAACTATCATAATTCTAAAAGATGAAAGGCGATTTTCTCAGAGAGGTCAGGATGGTTTTCCTTCTTAGGACTTCTTATTCCTGGTGGCTGATGACCATAAGGGCATGTGGACAAGTCGCATGGTTTCAAAGAGAGAATAACTGTCTAAGTTTTTCTCAAGGACCCTTTTTCTGGTTTCTCTGTGATATAAATCAAGGGATTTCATGTAGAAACTGAAAAATCCATGTCCGAATTCAAAGTCTGTGCGGCTCATTATGAATGAGGCTCCCAGCCGGCTCCCTACCAGAACAGACGCAGAGAGAATCAGGGCAGGGCTGAGCTGGATCAGACCACGGCACTCCTGAGACTTGGGAATCAAGCTGTGCTTCCCAGTAGCTTCTGGGGCCAGTTTCCAGGAGGTCGAGCCACAGTTTGACTCCTCTGGCCGTGATATTGCCCGTTTTGTCTTTACAGTACAACCTCCCACTTTGTCTTGACTGAAAGTCACTCAGCTGTGTCCAACTCTTTGCGACCCCATGAACTGTATAGTCCATGGAATTCTCCAGGCCAGACTACTGGAGTGGGCAGCCTTTCCCTTCTCCGGGGATCTTCCTAACCGAGGGATGGAACTCAGGTCTCCCACATTGTAGGTGGATTCTTTACCAGCTGAGACACAAGGGAAGTCGAAGAACATTGGAGTGGGTAGCCTATCCCTTCTCCAGGGGATCTTCCCAATCCAGGAATCGAACCGGGGTCTCCTGTGTTGAAGGCAGATTCTTTACCAACTTACCCTGGTAAGAAAGGGTGGAGAGTGAGTAGGGTGCTTGACCTGGGCAGGCCCTGGCCTGGAGCCAGCCAAGGTCGTGCTTTTGAGAGGCTGGAAGGGGCCAGTGTGAGCCGGGTTTGGTACCGGGGAGCATGATCCGAGGGGAGCAGAGAGCAGCTCGTCGGGGCTGGATTATGCAGGGTTTTACAAGCTGCGTTCAGTTCGGTTTTCACCCTGAGAGCAACTGAAACCTTATGCGGGGAAGCGTCAGGCTGCTCTCGGCAATTGGAGGAAGAGGCCCTGTGACTGGAGAGAAGGCCCCTCTCTCCTGTCCTCTGCCATCCAGTCTCCCCTGCTTTTCACGTGTTGCTAGTCCAACAGCTCTTCTGCAACCAAAATTGCAAAGCTTGACTCTCCAGCTATAGAGGGCTCTGTTACACAAGGTGTTAAACAAAAATGATCAAATACCACACACACACTTTGTGCACACATATATACATATGTTGTATTGGTGGCTCAGCTGGTACAGAATCGGCCTAGAACCCAGGAGACCCAGGTTTAATCTCTGGGCTGGGAAGACACCCTGGAGAAGGAAATGGCAACCCACTCCAGTATTCCAGCCTGGTGTATCCCATGGACAGAGGAGCCTGGCGGGCTACAGTCCATGGGGTCACAAGAGTCAGACACGACTTAGTGACTAAACCACCACCACAGATATCATAGATAGCAAGACAGATATAGCCTAGACCTAGATGGATAGATATTTATATGCAGAGACAGAGAAAAGGGACACAGAGTCCAGAGTAGCACAGGGGGAATCTCAGAAAAATGTCCTTGTCTCCCAAATATCTGCTTTGAAGTGTTGTTCCACTCGTTAAGTGAAATATTCATCATTTTTTATCTAAAATAAAATACACGTTTAAGCCATATGGACATGAGCAAAACACCTTCCATATAGCAGAGAAACTGAGTGAATTTTCCTCAAAAGTTATAAAATCTCTCTAACCAATAAGACAAATCTGAATTAGGGAAAGGACTGGATTGCTGAATTTCTATTTTATTAGCTACACATCAGCTTATAACTTGAACTAATTGCTAACAAGGAAGGCCACCCTGCACAATGCAGCTGCTGATTACGGACAGCCTTCTGCCACTGTTCCGGGGGCCTCAGGCCCCTTTCCTCTCTACTAGACTTGAGGACCTGACTATGCCTTCATTTCCTTGAATTTTCCAAAATAGATTTACTCCAGAGGTGGGTACAGAATAAGATGACAATAAATGCTTGGTTTTTAAGAAATAAATTGGAATCCTTTTCAAATCACATCAATGCCTTGTGAAGGAGACAAGCGAAAGCACCAAAAAAGCACACACACAAAAAAAACAGTCAAATGTCTGTCTGAAATATTATCTTCTGGATTAGGCTGTTCAGTCACATCCCTCTACAAGGCCCATACTATGTTCTTCTTAGCAGTAGAGGAAACATCGTCCTGAAACAGTTGTCAAAATGAAGGAGCATCCGTCCTTTTATAGGTTTCTCTTCAACTGAAAAGTTGAGCATTCTTTTTTAAAAAACAGTTTTTATTGGAATTTAGTTGCTTTGCTATATTGTGCCAGTGTCCGCTGTACAGCAAAGTGAGCCCGCCACATGTACACAGGTGTCCCCTTCCTTAAGGATTTCCTTCCTTCCACTAGGGTCACCACAAAGTGTTGAAAACAGAAAAAAAATTGTTTTCAGTGCGTGTGAAAGTCATGATTGCACCACATTTTACTCATGTTGTTTGTTGTTCAGTTACTAAGTCACATCTGACCTTTGCAACCCCATAGACCGTAGCCCGCCAGGCTCACTTGTCGGTGGGATTTCACAGGCAAGAATAGTGGAGTGCTTCACCATTTCCTTCTCCAGGGGATCTTCCCAACCCTGTAGTCTACAAAGTGTTCAATAGCACTGTGTCTAAAAATAGATATGCATTGAAAGAGCTCCCTGAGCTGTAAAGCAGGTTCTCATTAGTCATGATTTTTACAGAGTGTCAACAGTGTACGGTGTCAGTCCCCATCTCCCAATTCACCCCAGGCCTCCTTCCCTCCTCGTTATCCACTGATTTGCTCTCTACATCTGTTCTCTATTTTGCTTTGCAAATAAGATTGTACACTCATGTACACTCGTGGCTGACTCATGTCAGTGTATAGCAAAACGAATACAGTATTGTAAAGCAAAACAAACTAAAAAATAAAAATTAAAAAAAAAGATTGTCCACACCATTTTCTAGATTCCACTCATATGCATTAATATAGGATATTTGCTTTTCTCTTTCTGACTTAATTCACCCTGTATGACAGTCTCTAGGTCCATCCACATCTTTACAAATGACCCAGTTTTGTTCCTTTTTCTGGCTGAGTAATATCCCATTGTATGCATGTACCACGTGAACATTCTTACGCAACCTTTCCTAAGCAAAATGGCACACAGCAAAGAAGCAATTACTTCAGGACACACCTGGCTAACAGACGCACACGTGAACTGGAATAAAGCCGAGATGTTCACACACACGGCGTGAAGCCACGGCAGCCTGATGCTGAGCTCAGTCCCCACAGAAGGAGTGTGGTGGGGCCGTTCTCTCTGCTGGGTGTGCCCTGCCACTGTAAGACACACATTGGACACTAACTTTGCTTGTCACTTATTTTTTGTAGAAGTAAAGATTCTCTTCGAATTTATTTTGGTCAGTGAGAACAAGTACTAATGTAGGTCTTCAGTCAAAGTGGCATAAAGCAAATTTTCAGAAAGTAGAGCGTATACGTATAGGCACACCGCGGACACTGTGGGTTCAGCTCCAAACCAGCACGATAGAGCAGCGATCGCTCTAAAGCCAGTCGCAGTCCCTCTGTCTTCAGCGCACAGGAACGTCCTGCTCACGCCACAGTGTTTAGTCACCGAGTGATGTCTGACTCTTCTGCAACCCCGTAGACTGTAGCCTGTCAGGCTCCTTTGTCCATGGGATTTCCCAGGCAAGGATACTGGAGGGGGTTGCCGTCTCCTTCTCCAGGGGATCTTCCAGACTTGGAGATCGAACCTGCTTCTCCTGCATTGGCAGGTGGCTTCTTTACCACTGAGCCACCAGGGAAGCCCTTGCTGTAGTCTACTAAGTGTTCAGTAGCACTGTGTCTAAAAACAGATATACATACCTCAGTTCTAAGACCCTTTATCACTCAAAACTGCTAGCCAAGATCTAAGCCTCCACTGAGCTATGGTCTTTTTGCTGGTGGAGGGTCTTGGCTTCATGCTGATGGCTCTGATTGCTCAGGGTGGTGCCTGCTGACAGTTACAATGATTGTGGCCGTCTTTTAACATAAGACAACAATGAAGTTTGCCACAGCAATTGACTCATCTTTTCACCGATGGTTCCCCTACAGCAGGCAATGCTGTTTTATAGCATTTCACCCCCAGTGTAACTTCTTTCAAAATCGGAGTCAATCCCCTGCAAACTCGCTGCTACTTTATCAATTAAATCTATGTAACACTCTTTGTTGTCATTTTAACGATCTCCACAGCATCTTCACCAGGAGTAGTCTCCATCTCAAGAAACTGCCTTCTTTACTCTCGCATTGAAGTTTTATCATGAAATTGCAGCAATTCAGTCACATCTTCAGGACCCACTTCTAATTCTAGTTCTTTTGCCATTTCCACCACATCTGCAGTTACTTCCTTCACTGAAAGTTTGAATCCCTCAAAGTCATCCATGACTATTAGAATCAACTTCTTCCCAACTCCTATTAATGTTAACATGTTGACCTCTTCCCATGAATCACTGATGTTCTTAAAAGCATTTGGAATGATGAATCTTTACTTTGCCCAGATCCATCATAAGACTCACTACCCATAGCCTTACAAAGTGTATTTCTTAAATAATAATTCTTGAAAGTTAAAATGACTCCCTGATCCATGGGCTGCAGAACGAATGATGTATTAGCAGACATGAAAACATCTTTAATCTCACATATCTTCATCAGCACTCTTGGGTAATCAGGTGCTTTGTCAATGAACGGTGATATTTTGAAAAGAATCTTTTTTTTTTTTTCTGAGCAGTATGTCTCAACAATGGACTTAAACTATTCAGTAAACCATTTTATGTGGCTTCCCTGGTGGTGCAGATGGTAAAGAATCCATCCACAATGCAGAAGACCCAGGTTTGATCCTTGAGTCAGGAAGGTCCCTGGAAGAGGGCGTGGCAACCCACCCCAGCATTCTTGCCTGGAGAATCCCATGGGCAGAGGGACTGTCACAAAAAGTTGGAACAAGACCGAGCAACTGAGCAGGCACACACAGGTGGCTTAAACAACAGAAATTTATTTCCTCGTGGTTATGGAAGCTGGAAGCCCAAGGTCTGAGTGCCGACATGGTCGTGATCTGGCGACAGCTTAGACGGGTCACCCGCTGGCCGTGGGGAGAGAGAGCCCCCTGCTGTCTCCTCTTATAAGGACACTGATCACTCAGATCAGGGCCCCATCCTTCCGATTCACTTAACCTTACTACTTCCTGCCTCCAAATGCATTCTCGGGGGGATTATAGCTTCAGCATATGAATTTAGGGGAATGAGATTCAGCTTATAGCAGAATCCGTCTATCTGTAAAAATGGAAATAGTAATGTGATAAAATTTGAATTCTCCAGAGGATTTAGGGAGACTCACCCCTAGCTAGGCTAACTTAAAGTGAACCTTAAGTACAGAAAATGCTTTTCTCCTACATAAACATCAGCTCTAACTTTATGCTTTTATTGTGCAATCTTGACTGTATAAGCTTGTGTTTGTTTTCCTGAGATGAATACTCACAGTTATCATCAAGTTATCAAAGTCTTGGTGCAAGAAACCCCTCTGAAAGTAAGACCCATGGGGATTCGAGATGAATATTTTATGCTGAGAATGAAAAGCTCTCCCTCAAGAAATCATCAGTGAATGTTTAAAGACAGACTCCCTCCGACTCAATAGGAACTCAGCGGAATCCCAAGAGTTGCATCCCACAGTTTCTTCAGAAATAAGCACAGAGGCTGGTAGCAGTACCCAGAGAAGGGCGGAAAAAGCGAATCGAACTTCATTCCGCTCATAGATGCGTTAGTAGTGTATTTACATCGTGCAGAGAGTGTGTCAGGAGAAGAAAATCAGCCCAGGCGTGAGACAGACATGTTGCTCAGAAATACAGAGGAAGGTGCGGAGCAGGGTGGGGGACGGGTGGGCCGTCATGGAGACACAGTAGGAGAGGGAAGCGACCAGTCCCGCCGAGCCCCCGGAAGCCGGGGGTTCTAGTCCAGATGGCAGCGGAAGGAGACGGCGGAAGTGGGAAGGCTGGCAGAGAAGGCAAGACCCCGCGACGCGGCAGGTCGAATGGGGTCTCCTGAGTGGGCGGACCAGAGGCGGGTTCTTTATGCGGAGGATGCCGGCAGAAGAGGGTGAGAGGGAACGCGGCACATGAGGCTTCCTGGGGCAAGTGAGTGCTGGGCTACACGTGAGTGATCAGAAAAGTTCCCTGAACAGAAAGACCGCCTTGAACAAGATACTGCTGCTGCTGCTGCTAAGTCGCTTCAGTCGTGTCCAACTCTGTGCGACCCCATAGACCGCAGCCCACCAGGCTCCCCCGTCCCTGGGATTCTCCAGGCAAGAACACTGGAGTGGGTTGCCATTTCCTTCTCCAATGCATGAAAGTGAAAAGTGAAGTCACTCAGTCGTGCCCGACTCTTTGTGACCCCATGGACTGCAGCCCACCAGGCTCCTCCATCCGTGGGATTTTCCAGGCAAGAGTACTGGAGCGGGGTGCCTTCGCCTTCTCCGGAACAAGATACTAGACAGTACGAAAGTGCAGAGTGCTCTGGAGCCAGTACATAGACTTTGGGGCCCCTTCCGGCGTCTCCCCACTTCCCAGATCTGGAGCCCCTAATGTAACTCCCCCAACATGTTCACCAGTTGCCAAATGCCTCACCCCTCCTGCCTCAGCAACCATGGATCTTTCTCCCCTAGAAGTACCCTGAGATCCGTGTTATTCGTGATGTTCCCCTAGCTGGCACCACCACGGTTTGTCAAAACCCTCCTGCGCTGGCAGGCGGATTCTTTACCACTGCGCCACCTGGCCGTGTACACACCGCTATATTTCACGGGGAAAGCCAGCGAGGACCAGCATACAGCGCAGGGCACTCTGCTCAGCGCTGCGCGGCAATCTCGACGGGAGGGCAGTTTGCGGGAAATGGACGTGTGTGTACGTATGGCTGAGTCCCCTTACCTTTCACCTAAAACTATCACAACATTGTTAACCGGCCATACCAAAATATAAAATAAGAAGTTCAAAAGAAAAAAATAAGAAAGCCGTCCTCTCCTCTGGTTTGCTAAAGTCTTTCTTTTCTCTTTAGAGCCATGTAAAGAAACCAACAGCTAAAGCATTTTCTTTTTTAATCAATGTTTTGGGCCATGCCATGTGGCTTGTAGAATCTTCGAATCAAGGATCAAAACCTGGCCCTCGGCAGTGAAAACGCAGAATCCTAACCACTGGACCTCCGGGAAGTTCCCGGTAGCTAAAAGTTTTATTCTTGTACGTAAAGATGTGTTGGCGAAGAATTTCATTCTCTCTTGAAAACTGGTGATTGTTAGCCAAGGTCCTTGTGGCTTGACTCAGAGGAGTGAGGACTTCTGTCAGAGTTTCAGGCACCATGACGTAGCAATTGGGACAAGCATTTGGATGTAGTGCCCCCAGGTCATGGCACTTAACACCAATTCGGGCAAAGAGAAAGGTGTCAAAGACAAAAAGCGTCGGCTCCTTTTAAGGGCTCTGGGGGGAGAACCTGGCCCAGGCCTCTTTCCTTGTCTTGTGCATCACCTGCCTCTGACCCTTCAGATTATCTTTTCTTTGTGAATGTCTCTCTCCACCTTAACTTCCTCCTTTAGTGGGGACACCAGTCACATTGGCTTGGGGCCCCTCTAATGTTACTGTTGTTCAGGGGCTAAGTTGTATCCGACTCTTCGAGACCCCAGGAACTGCAGCACACCAGGCTCCCCTGTCCTTCACTCTCTCCCCCAGGGTTTGCTCAAATGAGTCCATGATGTTACCTGACCATCTCGATGTCCTCTGTTGCCCCCCTTCTCCTCCTGTCCTCAATCTTTTCCAAGCATCAGGTTTTTTTCCAATGAATCAGCTCTTTGCATCAGGTGGCCAAAGTATTGGAGCTTCAGCTTCAGTCCTTCCAATGAACACTCAGGGTGGATTTCCTTTAGGTTTGGTCTCCCTCTGATGACTCACTTTAACTTGATTTTGTCTGTAAAGACCTTGTCTTCAAATAAAGTCACACTTTGAGGTACTTGGCGTCTGGACCTCAGCCTATGAATCTGACAAGACGCACAGTCCCACCAACACTGTGGGAATCATAATTGCCTTGAATCCACCCACACAGGTTCCCTATTGCCTGCGGTGGGCTGAGTTTCCCCAGAGTCAGACCCTGAGATGGGTTTGAGAGCACGTGGTCCGTGTGGGAGGTGACTGCAGGAGGTGCAGAGAGAGAAGTGGGAGGGGAGACCGGGAGAGGAAGGAGGCCAGAGCAGCGCATGTTCATGAGAGCCTCCTGATATTGTCAGATGAGGCTCAGGCCGGCCGGCTGCACAGATCACACTGCAGATCCACCCTCTCCCAAGCGGAGGAGTCTGGGAACTTACAGACACTGCCCCTCCCTGACTGAGGACTGCTCCGAGAGCTTGCACTCCTGGCCTGCCAAGCGGCAGGGTGAGTGGTCAGAACGAGTGGCCAGCGTCCACAGTCGGAATCTCACACGGTCTGCACTGGAGCCCACAGGGGGGCACTGACAGCGTCCCCCAAGATGCTGCAGGCGGCCGTGGGGCGCGCCCAGACGGAGTCACGAACCCACACAGAAAGCCTGGACAGTCTACCTCCACAGAAAGCACTCCTCCTTTCAGAGGGGTCACTCTATCCCCGTCACTGCCCAGTGCTCCAGGAGGAAACCCTCCTCCAGGCCACAGGTGCCACGTGAAGGAAAGCCCTCTCCTCTCGACTCTGCATTCACCCGATATCCCAATAATGGATAATACCGGGCGATGAAATCATGTTGGCTGGGAAGCAGGAACAATCTCGGTTCCTTTTAGACTCTTCAGCTTCATCACAGGATGAAAAATCCACAGCACTGATTATTTTTAAGGCTAAGCCGAAATACTGCCACTTTATTAATGAATGAGGCAGCGTGCAGAAGACCTCGTGCTGTCTCCAGGCCACTGGGCTGGGAGCAGAGACCTCAAACTCTTAATATTCTTTTTCATGCATCTGAGTCTCAGTCCGAAATCCTCTTCCTTCCTCCACCCTCTCCCCTCCCATCCCTTCTTCTTCCTCCCTCCCCCTCCTGCCCTTCCAGCTTCTCCTTCTTCTCCCTCTACTTCCACTTTAAATATATCTCGCCTCTTTCAAAACTTGCTTACATAGCTTCCACCCTATTATAACCAGCAATTAACATTTACAGCCATAAAATGAGAATGGGTCACACATAGACTAATTCCAGAGACCCTCCTCCTTCCATCAAATCTGTATGTGTCCTCCGGGATCCCGTCTGCTCTTTCCGTGAGCTGAGTCATACTCTAGTGACAGAATGACGCCATGCCTAACCCTTCACATCCATGTAGCTCAGGAGAGCGCCAAGGGCAGAGAAGCTTTGAAAGGTCATCTGAGCCGGAAATCGTGCCGCTCTCTATATATAATTCCCCTTCGATCCAAAAACAGGAGTCACAAACTGATGAACCACAAGAGAAATCCAGTCTTCAGATATATTTTGTCTGCTTCAGGAAGAGCTTTTTAAAATCAAGAAACTTTCTATTTAAAAAATTCAATTTCAGGACTTCCCTGGCATTCTAGAGGTTAGGACTTTGCCTTCCAGTGCAGGGCGTGTGGGTTCAATCCCTGACTGGAGAGCTGAGATGTCTCATGCCTCACAGCCGAAAAACAGCAGAAGCAATATTGTAACAAATTCAATAAAGACTTTAAAAATGGTCCACATCCCCCCAAAAAATCACAAACAGTAAAATTCTGTTAAAAATAAAAAACTGGGGACTTCCCTGTCCAGTGGTTGGGAGTCCGCCTCCCAGTGCAGGGAGGGACATGGGTTTGATCCCTGTCAGGGAAGATTCTACAGGCCACAGCGCAATTGAGCCTACGCACTCTGGAGCCCATGCTCAGACCCAGTGCAGCCTAAAATAAATAAATAATTAGCGGGGTTTTTTTTTTTTAATGTCTTCCGAAAAAGTTTTTAAAAAATCAGTTTCATCCCCCACTGGAAAAACCATAAACAATCTTGTTACAACACAAAGTAACTCTTGGCTAGAGCAAAGGTGCTTGCTCTCCAGAAGGGAGGCCTTCCCACTCATGTTCCCGACCCCGCTCTACTGGACTGTTTTCAGCCCTTACTGCACCACACTTCCTTGGCTATCGATATCTGACTCTTCCACAACGGTCCCCAAGAAGCCCATGGACATATGGAGCTCACGGGAGGGGAGCGCTCTGTCTCCAGACTCAATCACGCCCTCTGAGAGCCGGGCGTGCCGAGGCGGGTCCTTAACCTGTGAAAGCCAAGCATCCGCCGCTGGCCCCTGCTCCTCTCCTGAACTCTAGACAAAGGGAGAGCTGCTCTTCTCATGAGTTTTCTTTAAAGCATGCAACCCCAGTTTCTTGTCTAACATGGCTCAGTTGTGTCTGACTCTTTGCAACCCCATGAACTGTAGCCCATCAGGCTCCTCCATCCATGAGATTTTCCAGGCAAGAATCGTGGAGTGGGTTGCCATTTCCTTCTCCAGGAGACCTTCCTGACTCAGGGATCAAACCTGGGTCTCCTGATTGCAGGCAGACTCTTTACAGTCTGAGCCACCAGGAAAGCCCTTCCACTCTCACTTTCTTTCCAGTTTCCTGTCTAACATCTTGCATGTTTATTTCCTGGACTTGGACCACTCTGTTTTTATTCCTTCCAAAGCATAAACTCCAGCGCCTTCCCTGGTGCTCCAGGGGCTAGGACACCACACTCCAGCACAGGGGGTTCAATGCCTGGTCAAGGATCTAGGTCCCACACACCACAACTAAGAATTTGCATGTCACAACTAAAGATCCCGAGTGCCTCAGCTAAGACCCAGCACAGCCAAATAGATAAATAAGCAGTAATTTTAAAATAAAGTATAAAATCCAGAAAAGAAAGGTTTCCTCCTGAGAGATAAATTCTGGAGATTTATCTTCTCTAGAATTTCATTCATGTACTCGTTAAACGGGGATTCCCAGGTGGCACTGGCGGTAAAGAGCCCGCCTGCCAATGCAATAGACTTAATAAGAGTCGTGAATTCAATCCCTGAGTCGGGACAATGCCCTGGAGGAGGAAATGGCAGCCCACTCCAGTCTTCTTGCCTGGAGAATCCCATGGATAGAGGAGCCCGGCAGGCACAGTGCATGGGGTCGCAATGAGTTGGACACGACCGAGGTGACCCAGCATGCGTGCACACGCCCATGAAGCTTCTTCACTAAACCCTTACCGGCTGGGAGGCGCTGTGCCAGGCCCTGGCATCACACTGACAGGCAGCAAAGCTCAGTGGCTGCCTTCCTGCAGCTCACTTTCCAGCGGGCAGAGAGTGTTCCTCTGCCTTCTCCCAGAGAAATGCTAACTTGTGCTGCGATGCATGCAGAAGAAATTCCAGATGGATCCAAGAATTTAGACCTGAGGAGAGAATACAGTTCTCACAAATCTAAAGGAAAACGTGGATGAATAACTTTATTTTCTTACAGAGGGCTTTCTAATCACAACAGGAAGTCTCAGAGCTGAAAAGGAAAAAAAAAATTAGATCACACTGACTACATCAAATTTTAACATTTTGGGAGGCTAAAAGTACCATAAACAAACTCAAAAGAGAAACTAGGGAAAATATCTGCAACCCAAATGACAGGCAGAGGACTTATTTCCCCAATATACAAATTACTCTTGCAAATCAATCGTCAGTGCACATAAAAAATGTATGAAAGAAATATGAGTGATGCAAACAAATGAGATAGCTCTGAACCTCATTAATAATGAAAGAAATACAAATTAAAATAGTGAGATATTTTCCGAGTAAGTATTGGCCATGATATTTGAAAGCTGATCCTCCCTGGTGCTGTTCACACGTAGGGAAGCTGGCATCCGCATTCACGGCTCACTGAAGCCACCCTTCGGCAGGGAATTCAGTGACGCACTGATTTATGTGGTCTTGTTCTGCGATCTTAATTGCTCCTAGTTTTATTCTCTCATCCAGCAAGCGCCCATTACATGGTGCCTTCCAGAAAGTGAAAGTCAATAGCATCAGAACCAAGACAGCTGCGTTGATGCCCAGTGTAGTTCCGTGCAAGGTAAAGAGATAGACACTGAGGACTTCCCTGGTGGTCCACGGTTAAGAATTCACCTTGCGACATAGGGGACATGGCTTCCATCCCTGGTCTGGGAGGATTCCACCTGCCCCAGAGCAACAGACCCCTGCTCCACACTGGAGCCCGTGTGCCCAGTGCTCGTGCTCCACAACAAGGGAAGCCAAGCACAGCCGTGAAGACCCAGCGCAGCCAAGTAAACAAGCGTCACAGCCGTGAAGACCTGGCGCAGCCAAACAAACAAGCCTCACACCCGTGGAGACCCAGCAGAGCCAAGTAAACAAGCAAACCTCACAGCCGTGAAGACCCGGCACAGCCAAACAAGCAAACCTCAAAGAAGAAATAGAAACTAGACACTACATCACTACCATTGTATCTAGAAGTGCCTTTTCTCCCTTGAAAAGACCCTGATGCTGGGAAAGATCAAAGGCAGGAGGAGAAGGGGACGACAGAGGATGAGATGGTTGGATGGCATCATCGACTCAACAGATATGAGTTTGGGTAGGCCCCGGGAGTTGGTGTTGGATAGGGAGGCCTGGCGTGCTGCGGTTCATGGGGTCGCAAAGAGTCGGACACAACTGAGCGACTGAACTGAACTGAACTGAGCTGCCTTTTCTCAGCAAAGACTGCTTGTATCCTTGTGGTTATAATGAGGTGATACCCATCAGATCTATGTTCCCCAGTGTGCTCAGCTCACTCTGCTTGTCCGATACTTGCACTTTAATATCTGGGCAGCCCCACAAGCCGTAAGCAGGAATGTGACTTTATGCCTTTTGTGTTAAGAAAATAACATTCGGCTGGAGACAGTTTTCACTCTCCCGCAGGTTGAATTTGACCATTTTGAAGAATATCTCCTTCCCTGAGTAAACTCTGAAAGAGACTAATGCAACACCATCCTCTCAATAGAACTTTAAACCCCAGTTGCTATTTCGCTGCAGTCCCTGGAATTATTTAACCTTTCCAGGTTGAATTTGCCCCACTGACTAAAAGGAGTCACTGGTGCCCTGAAGATAAGTAACCAGCTCCTTCCCATCAATCCTGTGGCTTTTTATACCGCAGTTTCTCTCACGGCGCTACGATTTCAGCAAATGTTAATTGAGTGCCTCTTTGGTGGTCCAGTCAGTAAAGAAACTTCCCTGCAACACAGGAGACCTGGATTTGATCTCTGGGTTGGGAAGATCCCCTGGAGAAGGGAATGGTTACCCACTCCAGTATTCTTGCCTGGAAAATTCCAAGGACAGAAGAACCTGGAAGGCTTCAGTCCGTGGGGTCACCAAGAGTCAGACACAATTGAGTGATTTTCACTTTCCCATCAATCCTGTGATTTTTTTATAGCGTATCTTCTCTCGTGGTGTTAGGCTTCAGTGAATGTTAATTACATGCCTCTTTCTAACAAATGGTATTGGGAAACCGGATATCCACAGGCAAAAGTTAGATCTTACCTTACCCCACCTACAAAAATGAACTCAAGATCAATCAAAGAGGTAAACATAAGAGCTGAAGTTACAAACCACGTAGAAACCCAGGGAGAGAGCTTCATGACACTGGAGTTCTTGAAGACTTCCAGGGCTTCCCTGGTGGCTCAGATGGTCAAGAATCTGCCTACATTGAGGGAGACTCGGGTTCAATCCCTGGACTGGGAAGATCCCCTGTAGAAGGGAATAGCAACCCACTCCAGTATTCTTGCCTGGAAAATTTCTTGGACAGAGGAGCCTGGTGGGCTACAGACCAGGGGGTCACAAAGAGTCAGAGAGAAGTGAGCAACGTTCAGTTTTACTTTGTTCAGTAAAGGACTTGTATCCAGGATCTATAAAGAACTCATACAGCTCAACAACAACAGTAAATTTTTAGATGAGCAAAGGACTCGAACAGACATTTCTCCGAAGAAGATACATTATACGAACGGCCAATAAGCACATGAAACAATATTCAACATCACTAACAATTAGAGCAATGGAATCAAGACCACAGTGAAATACCACTTTGCACTCACTAGGGTTGCTAGCAAAAAAAAAAAAAAACACAAAAAAACCAGAATATACAAATGTTGGTGAGGAAATGGAAAAACTGGGGCACTTGTGCCTTGATGGTGGGAACACAGAATGGTGTGCAGAACGGTCAGTGACTCCCCAAAAACCTAAACGCAGACGCCACGTGACCTAGCAACTTGAATTCTAGGCATACGCCCAGATGGTTATAGCAGGGACATGGGCATATGTTTGTACACCAACATTCGTAATGGCATCATTCACAATAGCCAGGGTATAGAAACAGCCTCACGCCCGTCAGCAGACGAATGGGTCAAGAAAAACGTGGTAAATCCACACAGGAGAGAACGATTGGAAATCCTGCCGTTTGCTACAGTATCGGACGACTGAAGGACATCATGCTAAGTGAAATCGGTCAGACTCAGAAGAACAAATCCTGCACAATTCCACTTACATGAAGCGTCTAAAATAGTCAAACTCTTAGCAACAGAGAATATAATCGTGGTTTCCAAGAGAGAAATACTAGTTACGTCCCAACACTTCATCCAGCATCTTGAACATAGGGAATTCCTCACTGTTATAAAGCCCATCTCATTTTCTCCATACCGGTCAGCTACATAAAGTGCTCACTGTCTGTCTCCTCCGTTAGGATATACGCTGTACAAGCACAGAGGCTTGTTTTTTGCCGACTTTCTTCAGTGATAATCCTCCCAAACTGCTAAGAAAATGTCTAGCCTAGTAGCTCCTCAATAAACAGTACATTTATTAAATTAATGAATAAAATATTTTAGACGCTGTCTATATTGAAAATATGAAGCAACAGGTGTTGCTGTTCAGTTGCCCAGTCGAGTCCGACTCTTGGCAACCCCGTGGACTGCAGCACGCCAGGCCTCCGTGTCCCTCGCCATCTCCTGGACTTCGCCCCCGTTCACGTTCACTGTATCACTGATGCCGTCCAACCATCTCATCCTCTGATGCCCTCTCCTCCTGTAGACAGGCTACTTTTTTACCTTCTTGCTTTATATTGGAGTGTAGTCGATTAACAATGTTGTGATTGTTTCAAGTGAACACCAAAGGGATGCAGCCATTCATAGACACGAATCCAGTGTCCCCCAAACTCCCCTCCTACCCAGGGAGCCGTATCCCTCTTATCCCCTCTTACCCACTTTAAATATAGTAACCTGCATGTGTCAACTCCCTAACTATCCCTTCCCCATTCTTACCCCACTGGGAATCACAAACTCGTTCTCTGAGTCTGTGTCTGTTTTGTAAATAAGTTCACTCACTCATGTCATTGTTTTTAGATCCTACATATCATGTTTGAAGCCCCCTGGATGGCAGCCCGCCAGGCTCCTCTGTCCATGGGATTCTCCAGGCAAGAAACTGGAGTGGGGCGCCATCGCCTCCTTCAGGGGGTCTTCCCCACCCAGGGGTCGAACCCACATCTCCTGAGGCTCCTGCATTGGCAGGCGGATTCTTTACCACTTGAGCTACCTGGGAAGCCCAACTCTGCGCATAAGGGATGTTTTATGGTATTTCTCCTTCTCTGGACAGTCTCGTTTTACAATACCTTTTGCGGGAGGACCCAAACAAGTAAAATTTACCCAGGATAGAATTAGAAAGAGTTCACATACTCGTTTCATTACAGAATCTAGTGGAGGAAGGGGGCCCTTTTGTTATTGCTGTTGCTGTCATCTGTGTGTGTGTGTGTGAGTGTGTGTGTGTGCTTGCAGGATAAAGAAAACACACAATGTTCTTTTCAACAGTTTTTAGAACAGTTCGCGGCTTTTGAAGAAGAGATAAGTAGAAACAGCTGAAACCTCGTTTCCCAATAGGGTTAAAAGGATGAATGGCGTAATGCCCATGAAGCATCTCGGTCCCCACGGAATAACCTGGCATTTGAACCACAGGGAAGCAGGAAGCCTACCTTCCTTTCAACTTCTGTCAGCTTTTCCCAATTTCTTGGGTGATTTATTCTCTTCATACACTATATCTGAGTAAGATTCAGGGGAAAATATTGCTTGAGGTTTGATTCAGCATCAAACAAAATGAGATTTAGCACCTAGAGCTATCTCACTTCCTTGAATTCCATCACCGGTAACCAAAATGCTTCGTTTTCTTTTTATCCGCTACCTGTCTTGCTGCTCAAAAGATACGGGAGGTCCGCAGGGGATGGTGACACTGGGGCGGAAGCGGCTCTGCTCTTGTGGTCATTGGCACATGGTTATGATGGCACTGAGCTTCCCTAGAGGCTCAGACACTAAGGAATCTGCCTGCAATGCAGGAGACCTGGGTTGGGAAGATCTCCTGGAGGAGGGCCTGCCAATGCAGGAGAAGCAGGTTCCTGGGTCTGGAAAGATCCCCTGGAGAAGGGAACGGCAACCCACTCCAGTATTCTTGCCTAGAGAATTCCATGGAGGAGCCTGGCGGGCTACAGTCCATGGAATCACAGTTGGACACTACTGAGCAACTGAGCACAGCACAGCACATGATGAAATTGTCCCTTCCATGAGTGTGAGTGTGTGTGTGTGTGTGTGTGTGCGTGTGTGTGCACATTCAGACATGTCTGACTCTTTGGTGACCCCATGGGCTATAGCTCACCAGGCTCCTTGGTCCATGGAATTTTCCCATCAAGAATACTGGAGCAAAATAATAATAATAATAATAATACTGGAGCAAACTGCCGTTCCCTTCCCCAGGGGATCTTCCCAGCCCAGGGGCTAAGCCTACGTCTCTTGCGTCTCTTGCATTTGCAGGCAAGTTCTTTCCTGGCTGAGCCACCAGGAAGCCCGTCCCTTTCCTATAGGTTGGAAAAATAGGGTATGAGCGAGGATACAGAGAAAGAAATCTGAGGACTCTTTCTGTCTGTCTCGTCTTGATCATCATGATGAAAGTCCTTTTTTGTGGGTTTGTTGACCNCTAAGCCTACGTCTCTTGCGTCTCTTGCATTTGCAGGCAAGTTCTTTCCTGGCTGAGCCACCAGGAAGCCCGTCCCTTTCCTATAGGTTGGAAAAATAGGGTATGAGCGAGGATACAGAGAAAGAAATCTGAGGACTCTTTCTGTCTGTCTCGTCTTGATCATCATGATGAAAGTCCTTTTTTGTGGGTTTGTTGACCCTATGTGAAGTGTTACGGCTGGATGACATGCGTGGATGTGGTGGATATGGATGGTATCCATCGCATACACACAGCTGTAAATATGCGTCAGCAAGCACATATGTGCCTACACACCGGGACACAAGACCCGATTATGCGCTGTGTTGATTATATGCCATGATTCTGCCCTACACCCAGGCCCTTATGTGATAATCTAGTTAATTTGGCTTTACACCTACATTCATTCAAATTAATACACGTGAAAAGTGGAAATCACAAAGGACTGGTGATGTCATTTTTGCCAGCTTTATTGAGATGGAATCGACATATGACATTGTGTGAGTTTAAGGTATGCAAACGCGACCTGATACACCTCTGCACTGTGAAAACGTTTACCACAATGAGTTTAACATATCCTTCACCTTGCATAATTACCATTGAACTGTAGCTGTTGCAGGGAAAACATTTAAGAATTACTCTCAGAGCAATATTCAAGTAAAGAATACAGTACTGTTCACGATACCACGCTGTGCACTAGACCCGGAACTTATTCACCGTAATAATGACAAGGTTTTGCACCGCCCTTTGACCAACATCTCCTCATTTCCCCAACCTGCAGTCCCTGCGTCTCTCGACCTGTTGGCTCTCTCTCTCCATGTATACGCAACATCATACGGTTTCCTCTTCCTCCACCTGGCTCCCGTCACTTGATGTGACAATGTCTGGGCCCAGCCATGTCGCCGCAAAAGGCATTTCGCTCTTTGCAGTGGCTGAGCACTATTGCACTGTCCACAGGTACACGTCTTGGTCCGTTCGTCTGTCGAGGGCATTTACAGATGCCCCTGTATGGAAGCATTTACAGATGCTTCTGTATCTGACTGTTGTGAGTAGTGCTGTGAAGAACGCTGGGGCACAGATCTCCTTTCTAAGCTGACTTCTGCACACATGCAGCTGTGGAAGCCTGGGCTAGCTGCCGGTGCAGACTGGGTGCTGGCTGCAAGCAGGTGTAAAGAGGTGGGAGGACTCGGGTGGCTGGCATCTGGGAACACGAGCACCTGTGGGGCAAAAACGGTGAGATGTGCCCGGGGTCCCCTGCGGTGGCGGAGCTGGCCGCTGGGTTCCTGGGTGGAGAAAGCTGCTGGCGTCCCCTACAGAGCAGGTCTCTGGGAACGACGGTCACCCCCACTATGTGGCTATACTGAGAGCCTTTGCCCTGCTTCCCTGTTCCTAGCCATCTCTTTAGTCTCAGCTTCGCCAGTCTCTGGGTTTGGTAAAACCAAAGTGGTTCCTCTGCGGACACTGGTCAGCCACTTGGCTGTCTGTTCTCAGGGAGGGGAAGTCTTTCCAGCCAGGGAGTTCCCTGCTGGCATGGAGAAGTGCCAGTCTGGGGGTGGGGAGAAGCGCCAGCCTGGGGGTGAGACAAGGCAGAAAAAATGAAGCTGTCCTTCCTTCCCTTCCATGTGGTCATTTTGTTCCACTGTGCTGACATTTCGGAGGTGGACTCCTGAGCTCTCCCAGAGCTGTTTTTGATCGTGAACTGTTCACCTTTGTGAGGGGAGGACTCCTGGGGTCTCCCACACTGCCATCTTGGTGACATCATTTTGGGGGTTGTTCGAAACAATAAGAAGCACACAGCACCTTGGCCCCTGGATGGGCTGAATTAAATGGGTCAATTCAAAGTCTGAAAGTCTGCTCTTTGATCTTTCCTATATCATTTTTGGTAAACTGAGGCTAAAGTATTACAGCTGGAAAATTAAAATTTTGAAACATGATTCCTAAGAGGGATATATTTAGAAGTTGAAAGGGATTAGAAAAAGAGAGATTTCAATATTGCCAGCTGGATTTTGTTCCTCAGTGTTCTCCAGATACACAGAACGAATAGAACACAGATATGTATGCGATTTTCCTGTTTTAGTTTCTGTTGAGCACAGTTGGCTCACGGGGTCACGCTGGTGGCAGGTCTGCAACAGAGGGACTGTTATGTTACACACACACACTGCTGCTGTTTCGTCTCAGTCGTGGCTGACACTTTTGCGACCCCAAGGACTGCAGTCCACCAGGCCCCTTTGTCCATGGGACTTCCCAGGCAGGAACACTGGAGTGGGCTGCCGTTTCCTTATCCGGGGACCTTCCTGCCCCAGGGAAGGAACCCTGTGCCTCCTGCTTTGCAGGTGACTCTTTATCCCTGCGCACCAGACCCACTCGCCTCAAGATTCTTCTCCCGTTTAGGCCATTGCAGAGCACTGAGTAGCGTTCCCTGCGCCATGCGGTAGAACCTTAGCAGTTATCCACGGCATATACAGTAGTGCATGTATGTCAATCTATGGAGTTTTTTCTTAAGCTACTTGCGTGAAAACTGTACATACTCAGTATATACAACTTGAGTTAGGAGATAAGTGTGTACCTGCGAAACCACGACCATAACCTCTACTGCACACTCTAAATTTTGCTAAAAGAGTGCGCCTCACATTGTGTTCTTATCACACAATAGTATCATCATCATAATAAGTGAACAGTGCGGCAGGAAACTTCCAGCGCTTTCTCACAAGGAGGTGGCCCACATAGTTCCTTTTGTGGAAGTAAGAATCCCACCGTCCAGGAGACCCAGGAAAGTCCAGGTGCAGTCCAGGGTTCAAGCACCAAATCCAAGTTCAAGTTCAGAAGAAAGTGTCCTCCGGCTCACCCAAGCCAAGAAGAGAAGAAGGCATGAGTGCCCCTGACCCATGACCCCCAATCTCTGCCTGTGTTCCAGTCAAGCCCTCAGGACTGGAGGGCACCCACCACACTGGGGATGGTGACCTGCTTTACTGAGTCCATGGACTCAAACGCTTATCCCCTCTACCAACATCCTCACAGACACACCCAGAATTAACGTTTAGCCAAATATCTGCACTCCCAACCCAGGGGGTAAAGGTGACACATAGAATCAACCACGATGGGACCCTATTTTCCAAAAGATTACCTGTAGTGTCTTCAGGAAAATTAGAGATACCAAAGGAATATTTCATGCAAAGATGGGCTCGATAAAGGACAGAAATGGTATGGACCTAACAGAAGCAGAAGATATTAAGAAGATATGGCAAGAATACACAGAGGAACTGTACAAAAAAGATCTTCATGACCTGGATACTCACGATGGTGTGATCNTAACTAATGCAAGTCATTACCGCTTCCTTTGATTCTACAGTGTCTTGGTCCTCTACAGTATCTCAGGAAATAAACTAACTTGAACATTTTCCAGTTCACATCTTTTCTCCCCCTTCTTTCCTCTATTTTTCTTCCCCGTGACTCTTCCATGACAAACACCTGAATTATGCATGACTGAATGTTGAAGAACGTTTCTTTGGTAAGGTTGATTTCCACCCCACCACCCACAACTAAGGAAGGTGACTGTCCTCACTCTGTGGGCAATAAGCTACTGTATTGTAAGTATTCAAGGTCCAAATGTTAGCTTGGTGGGAAAAAAGAAATTGTGTAGCTGAGGAAACAATCAGCAATATTCAGGATGGTTCAGAAAAGTAAATTTCACATTTTATAGCATCTTATCACTTACAAATTCCTTCAGCATTCAATTTCTCTTGAGACTGCCTTTAATCATAGCTAGGTAATTTTTACTCGTGTGATAACTGAGGCAAAGAATTTCTGGCTCAAGGTCACAGAGTTAATAAAGCAATTACTGGAACCTAAATCTACTTTTTTTTTTTTTTTTTCCTCCACAGGTCTGGTTTCTCTATTACAAAGTCAAGCTCAAAGCCCAAAGGATTATCTGCAGGAGCTTCTGAATCAGTGGAGCTCAAGTCTTACTCTACTTGGGAAACCTTCATCCTGCTGAGAGCTCTCTTCAGAGCCTCCTTCACTTCCTTGTTCCTCAGGCTGTAGATCACTGGGTTCAGCATCGGGATGACCACAGTGTAAAATACTGACACAATCTTGTCCTCCCCAAGAGATTTTCCCATGTTACCTTTCAGGTATATGAATATGAGCGTCCCGAAAAAAAGAGCCACTGCAGTCATGTGAGAAGCGCAGGTGGAGAAGGTCTTGGCTTTGCCACCAGCTGAACGGATCTTCAGAATGGCCCGAATGATGAACAGGTAGGATATGAGAATCACTGAAACGCTGGTTGCAATGACCAAGAAAGCTAAAAGGTAGATCACCCGTTCTCGTGGCCTGGTCTCACTACAGGCAAGCTTCAGCAGAGGTGGGAGGTCACAGAAGAAGAAATCCACGTGGTTCGACTTGCAGAAGGAGATGGAGAAAGCGCACCCAGTGCGGACCACGGAATTGACTGCAGCGCCACCGTACGCCCCAGCCACCAGCCCCAGGCGCGTCTGGGGGGTCATGGCCGAGGCGTAGAGGAGAGGGTTACACACGGCCACGTAGCGGTCATAGGCCATCACGGCCAGAAGGAAGCACTCAGTACTGGCACAAAGGGTGAAGAAGAAGAACTGGGTGGCACAGCACTCAAAGGTGATGGTCCTCTTTTCGGTCCGCAAGGCCTCCAGCAGCTGAGGGACAATAACAGAGGAGTAGCAAATGTCCAGGAAGGAGAGGTGGCTGAGGAAAAAGTACATGGGGGTCTGGAGGCGAGGGTCACTCTGAATCAGCGCCATCACGCCCAGGTTGCCTCCCAGGGTGATGAGATAGAGGGGCAGAAACACAAAGAAGAGACCCGTCTGCAGCTCGGCCGGCAGCTGGAACCCCAGCAGGATGAATTCTGTCACCCCTGTGCCATTCTCGGCCATGAGTCCCAGGGTGCCCACTGAAATCAAAAAAACAAAGCCTCATTAAAGATAAACTAAGATGAACATGGCTTGACCTGTGCCGGGAGCCAGTGTGAGGAATCCCACCTGTGACAAGGTCATGCGGCAGAGATTCGATGGGCGAGGTCAAGTCGGATCTCAGGTTTTCCTCCGGGCATTTCCTGAGCATGTACCCCCCAAAATAAGAATCTGCCTGCTTTTCCACTCTTATGACATTCTCTGGAAAAAGTCTACTTAGGGCTTTAGTCTTCTGAATTTGAAAGGGTGTTTCAATCCAAAAACCCCTCTGATGGCCTTCTAGCCTGCCTGCAGGACTCGTACAGCTGTGCATGTGATTGTTTGAGGCCTCCCGACCGCGGGAGGCACAGGAAGCTTAAAACATCCTAGGAACGTAGGGGCTTCTGAGGAGTCAAAATCATTAGAATAGGACTGATTAAAGGTTTCATTTGTTGAGCCAATACTTGCTGCCAAATTTTCATATCTTTTATTTGTAGATATACTTGGTATATAGAAAAACGGGTAGTAGACCTGGTATTAGCAACATTAGATCTTTGAGTTAAGTACCTTCTTTGTTATAACCCACTGCACCTTTGTTCTACAGGAAAGTAACTTTATTTGGTATTTTGAGGGTAATGTAAAGAAAAAACACTTCTAGGGAAAAGGAGTTTTCTGGTTGATAGACAATTATTCAGGAAGAGAGCCATAAAAGTGTTAACAAGCCTCTTGGCCAAAAGATAATCTAAACCACCTGAGACCTTTTGTATACGGGAGGGTATGCAAAAAGAAAGCCTGGTCTCAATGAGGGTCAGGACTGCTGCCCCTGCATAACTCTGCATATTCCATTATTTCTTTATGTACAACTTGGGGTATATAAACTGATTTTGAAAAATAAAGTTTTTGGAGTCTTGCACCAGTGCTGGGCTTTCCCATGTCATTCTTTTCTCCCCTCTTTCAGCTGAATTCCCATCTGGGGCGTGGAGGCTCGCCATGTCTACTTACTTGTCCCAGCTTCTAAGATCCGTAAGAGAGAGAGCCCAGGGCGGGGCACTCTCCGCTACTCAAACGGACGCCAGTGGCCTAACATAGATGGTGCAAGCTCCTTGTCTGGAACTTTATTGGCTTTCCACATAAACCAAGTTATTCAGCCTCTTTTCTCCACTAAATTTTACTATACTATTATTTCTTAATCTAATCTTATATTAATAATAAATAAGTTTTTTCCTCGCCGACTCTGTCTCCCCTTCGAATCACCCTGGATCCACCGGGGCTGGACCCCAGCAGACCTGACCACTTTCAGCAAATCACTTTCGGGTTTTGAGTAATTTCATTCATTTTTGGCCGTGCTGAGTCTTGATTGCTGTGTGCAGGCTTTCCTGGTTGTGGCAAGCTGGGGCTGCCCCCTAGTCCCGGTGCATGGACTTCTCGTCGCAGTGGCTTCTTCTGTGGAGCACCCGCTCTAGGGCACGCAGGCTCAGTAGTTGCTGCCCCCAGGCTCTAGAGCGCAGGCTCAATACTTGTGGCGCGCGGGCTTAGTTGCTCTGTAGCGTGCGGGACCTTCCCAGATCAGGGATCAAACCCATGTCTCCTGCACTGGCAGCCAGAGTCTTCACCACTGAGCCACCAGGGAAGTCCTCACTTCACAGTTCTTACAGACATTTTTTCATTGGATCCTGCAGAGATCCTTGGAAGCACATATTTGCTCATCCTGCTTTTCGCGAGAAGAATACGAGAGTCAAAGAGGTAAAATGACTAGCTCATGATTTCATAGTGAAGATGCAAAACCAGGGCTAGAGCACAGCTTCACAGGTGACTCCTAGCTTCTTACAGGTTCCGAATCGGAAACGGTCATCGGCCTCACTGAAGAGGGAGGAGAGACCCTGGCGGGATAGCACGAAGGACGTGACCTTTGAAATCAGACCGTGGTTCCCATCCCTTGAGACCTGGGCCAAGTTAATTCAACTTCCTCAACCTTAGCATCCTTGTTGCTTGAATGAGAATGTCAGTGCTAAAGGCATGATGTTACTGCGAAGGACATAACTCTATCTAACACTTGGTCTGACTCACACACTTAGAATTATTTTTTCCTAAATTCTGCAACAATGTAACACGCTTCTAGGTTCATGTATTTTCTGGAATCTTATCTCCAAGTCCGCAGCCGCTTGGAGTTCTAATATCAACTCCATCTTTCTGCGTGGCCATTTTGATGCAAATATGAGCCCAATAGAGTTGGAGGCAGGTGAGCTGTGAAGAGCAAGCACCGCCAGAGCCCCTACAGCTACTGCCCCCGAGCCGCTTGCTCCTCTCTGCTTCTGCCAGGCAACATGCCCTGGTGTCCACGTTCTCCTACTCCAAAGGAACTGTCCCGTTATTTTAAAATGCCAGATCACTATCAATTGGTAAGAACCATGAATCAAGCCATTCCAGAATCAGCCTGCAAAGCTCCTTAAGGGACAAAGCCATCACACTGAGTTTAGAATTCTAATAAAGGTCGAGGGCTTGCCAAGTATTTAGACAGTCTTGCTTCTGTGCCTTTTGGAAGCTCGTCATCTGGGGTAACGGAAATACTGAATGCGGACTTCAAAGGTGACTCTTTTTGTCCTCCATTCTTGAAGCAAAAACTGAATTTGAGAGGGCTCTCACAGGATTTTAGATAATTAAGAAAATAAAACTTTGGCCAATGTTTGGCAAAAGCTGATCGAATGATGAAACGAATGTCAGTGTCCGGTGTTTACTCCTCCCCCACTGAAGTCCTGCTCACGTAAATATTTAGGGGCTCTTTTCTCTCCTCAGGGCCCAGTATAATACTGACTCTCAACCAAAACAATGACTTGTTGTGGTCTTGGAATTCACACAAATCATCTTGACCGAAGAGGGAAAAAAGAGAGTGAGACTTGTGCTCATTTATTTATTCAATAAGAATCTGCTGAGAGCTTACAGTGCGTGAGGCACTCTTCTGGTTGCTGGGAAGAAAACACAGACAAAGATCTTTCCCTTGTGAGGTGGTCATTCCAGCGGAAGAGCTAGGCATATACAAAGTTTTTTTTTTTTTTTTTTTTTTTTTTTTTTTTA
>SJYA01002022.1:115559-181707 GCA_006410615.1 Neotragus moschatus
TTTTTTTTTTTTTTTTTTTTTTTTTTTTTTTTTTTTTTTAAAGACCTATATTTTTTAGCAAGCTGGAAGATAAGTGCTGTGAAATGCGCGCACACAGAGCTTTGGGAGACCCCAGGTATGGAGAGGAGTGTAAACAGGCTCATCAAGGAAGGCTCATTGAAAAGGGGGACGTTTCTGCAGAAACATGGGGATCAGGCAGCTACTCATGCTCATTTGCGCACATCGTTTATGCACGAACGTAGGAAATGAAGACGCCAGCAGCGGACCACTGTGCTTCCATTCCACAACACACAGAATTCTTCGGGTCCTTCTGAGACCTGAAGACAACTTTGTTCAGAAGTGCCAACCTCCTAACACAGAGAGAAACTCCTAAGGTATCAGAGGCTCGATAATCAGCCTAAGGTCACTCACTACAAAGGTTGACTAGAATATAGCACAGCGGCTGAGAAAATGGGGCCAGAAGACAGACAGAGCTTGTTCCGAACTCAGTTGTTTCTATTTGTGTGACCTTGGGCGAGGGGTTTGACCTCTAGACTCTCAGACACAATATCCTTGCAAAACCAACAACAGCTCTGCTGTGCTGCTGGAAGCAAAAGAGATAATTCATGGGAAACACAGGACGTGCCTAGCACAGAGTGAGCACTCAACACGTAATTGTTGCAAAACGATTTTCAGCCACTAGGTTGCTCCGCCACGCAGAAACTGAATTTACCCCCGTTTTGTTACTGAGTAAAATGAGGCTCAACTGGCTAAACCGAGCTTCCCAAGGCCGCACCAGGCCCTCTGGCTCTAAATTCACTGTGCTTCCACCAACCGACGCGAGAGTCGTGACTCTGGCCCAGGAAGTGAGACGCCAGCCCAGCTCTGGGCAGCCCCGGGGAGGGGGGAGACGTGAGTCAGTCCCACCTCTTCCCACCACTCCCCCTGAGAGACACTTGGTCGCCTGGGGAGCGGAGCGTCATGGTGGGGAGGGGCCACTGATGGTGTGAGCCAGCAAGAGTGCACACGGGGAAGGTCGGAAGCGGCGTCTGGAGGCCTGCACGGACGCCCGCTGTCTGCCACTAAGTGGTAAGGAGGTCAAGCAGCGCTCCTCCCATCTCTGGGTCTGTGTCCTCACAGGACCAGATGGGACTTTGTGACCTCGACCGCTGCGTCCTGTGCTACGGTGTGAGGACCTCTCTTCTCTCTTAAAAGTCCCACGATGGAGGAAAAGGGCGTGTACTAATAGCAGGAGGAAGCACGGCATTACAACAGCGGCCACTCTGAGTGAGACTCTGTTCTGTGTGTTCTACTTACACAGCCTCACTGACCTTTCAGTGCCCCCGACACTGAGACTGTGTCGGTCTTGACTTACAGACGGGGAAATAGAGGCTTGCAGAGAAGAAGTTTGGGTCAGGTAAACCACCGGACTTGCCTGGGGCTCAGCGGCAAAGAGTCCGCCTGCCATGGCAGGAGACGCAGGTTTGATTCCTGCGTCAGGAAGATCCTGGGGAAGGAAATGGTAACCCACTCCAGGGTTCTTGTCTGGGAAATCCCATGGGCAGAGGAGCCTGGGGCTACAGTCCAGGGGGCAGCGAAGGAGTCAGACAGGACTCAGATACTAAACAACGACAAACCACCAGGCTGGGATTTGAACCAAGGTCTGCTGGACTTCAAGGTCACGCTGCCAACTGCTCACAAGGATGGTAATGAGTTAGCGTCTAGTGAGCACCTTTTCACCACAACCAGAACTTTCGACTGGCTTTACAAGCATTACTCTCTACATTTGGGCAAAGAGGAGAGTAACACAAATCAAATAAAAACTTTGGAAACTGACCACATCTCTGAAAACGCTGCACACGGTCTCCTTTTTGTAATATCATCTTTACTGGTCCTGCCTTGTCAGCAGAGTTGTGAGGCAGACCACATGCCCAGGACTACCATCAGAACTAAACTCCAGTCAAGAACGTGCCGCCACCAGGAACCGTCCCCACCAGCACAGGTTTAAGTGGCGAGAGGAAGGTCATGGGGCCAGCCTTGCTCCTGCCTCCTCCCCAGTTCCTCCCTGTTCTTTCGCTTTGCCCAAGTCTCATTCCTCATTGTTTATTTATTATCTTGCTACATGTTATACATTTTTATAAGCCACTTTAAATCTCTTCTGGAAAGAGATATTGATGAATAAATAAATACAAAATAAAATTGCCTGTTTGCCAGAAGCCAAGATCATCCGAACACGCAGCCATCAGACCAATAACAGTGCCACCGGAGGCCTTTGCCAAATGGATTCTGGGAAGGCGTGCACGCGCAGTGGTTCAGTCTAAATCAGACCCAACGAAGGGTGATGACAAAAGGCAGGCGGTCTGGGGAGCAGGTGGAGAGCTCGGGGAGGGCTCCAGGTCTGTGCTCCTGCAGTCAGATCCTGACAGCTCCATAAACCCAAACTCTAGGACAGTGGCCCAGGACTGCACCCTGAAACTGCAAAGCACGGCGGGCCTCCCAGGCCCTGGCATACTCTGTCTGTGTGTGTTTCTTTTTCAACTTTTTAGTTCACACTGGAGTACAGCGGATTAGCCACATTGGGTGCGTTTCACATGTACCGCAAAGTGGGTCAGTTACACGTACACATGTACCTGTTCTTCCTCTAATTCTCCTCCCATTCAGGTTGTTCCGTAACATCACACGGAGCTCCCTGCGTTACACGCGAGGCCATTCTGTTTAGCCGCGTGTACCTGTCCCTCCAGTGTCATCCTTCTGAGTGTCAGGTACATCTGCTTTTCAATGGGCAGAGGAAACTGTTAGAGAAAATCCAGGTTGGTAAGTGTTCGCTGATCTTCAGAGGGGCTAGAAAGTTTGTTCTCTCCAGGACGAGTTCCACCTCTCCTTGTGATGCCTTGTCTAAACTCCTGAACTGGTCCAAAGTGATTAATAATTCTAGATAGAGTAGCCAACTGATTTCCTAATGTTATGGTTGGAGAAAACCAACAGCAGCTGCACAAAATCTCTAGGCAAGGAGAAGAACCACGGGTCACGGCAGCCTCAGGCAATTTAGACAAACTAAGCTGCTGGGGAAATATGAGTGGGACAGTGAAACAGCAGCTTCCTATTTTTGGAGCCCACAAAATAGCGGAAGTTGCTGGGCTCTGAGGATGCACCGTAAGAAGAGGCATTCTCCACGTCGTCATAAACTCACCACGCGCCGTGGTAGTGGGCCACGTCAGGACTGCACGTCCTCAGTGATCTGTTACCTATCTGCTGCTGGGCACAGAAATCTCTCACTTCCAGACACTTCCTGGGGGACCACGAACTCTAGCTTATCTTTCCCCCACGTTACTCACGTCTGCTCAAGACTCACAGCTTCATTTTTATATTGGCCAACACACCTGGGCTTCCCTAGTGGCTCAGTGGTAAGAGGATCTGCCTGCCAACGCTAGAGACGCAGGTTCGATCCCGGGGAGGGGAGGATCCCCTGGAGAAGGAAATGGCAACCCATGCCAGTATCCCATGGAGAAGTATCCCTGGAGAAGGAAATGGCAACCTACTCTGGTATTCTTGCCCGAGAAATCCCATGGGCAGAGGAGCTTGGCTGCTATAGTCCTTGGGGTCGCAAAAGAGTCGGACATGACTTAGCTACTGAACAGCAACAGCAAGAAGACATCCAGGTCATCTAATTCACACATTCCCAAGCTAACGGAGAGACACCTCCAGACTGATTGCTCTCTGGGATTATTAACCGCCCCCAAACCACCACGAAATCTCAGAACACTAACAAGGGTTTTTGAAGCGAAGAACCCAGCAGATTTTGGTGTTTAATATACTGAAGTAGGAGCCAAGAGGCTACTAGGGGCTAATCGAGAAAATATACGGGAAGATGATTCTCAAAGTAATAAGTCTGCACTTGGAAGGGATTGTTAGCAGGACCCAGATGCCAGCTTCATAATAGCTCACACTGTGGAAAATATAGAGCCACGGATCTGAGGAGTATTTATATAGCTCAGCAAAACTAAACCACTTAGATCCTCCAAGTCAGGGCTAAAGTTATTTTTAAATGGTAAGATAAAAAGGTTGTACAATGTGCCTAAATTTATGCAGCCATTTCTCTCAGCTGGAAATATGCAACTAAGGTTTCTAAAGGATCTTCCTTTGTATTCTATGCTAAGCCGTATGCTGTCTTCTGGGGTCGCAGTAGTGAGTATACAGAACTAAACAAATATTAGATAATGATCTTCCCTGGGCCACTAGAAGACAACTGGCATCGTCTGCTTGTGGCAGCTTCATAGGAAAAAGGAATAAAGGAAGGAAGTTCAAGACCATTTGCCACTCAAGGTGTCAGGGCAGACTTGGGTCTTAAGGGTGATTAAGTGGTAGGAGAAAAAGAAACTTAACTGCTTCTTACACCAACACTCTGTGTTCAGGTAAGAAGTAGCTAGAGATGAAGAGAGACGATTTAAGAGCATCCCTTCTCAGAAATCTGTTTGGAAGAAAACTTTAGTTGGCCATTTTCTAGTTGAATTTAAACTTGTACATAGGAAAGTAATCTCCAGCAAGACTCACCGAAAAATAGGGCAGAACCAGCATGGTGTCGTGGAATTAGAATGCTTTGAAGTTCTATCACACTGGGGTCAAGTCCCAGCCGATCATGTAAATTATCTGAACTTCGGTTGTGTCGTGAATAAGAAGGACAGGAATAACACCCAAGTCACAGGAGTGCTCGAGGACGCAAAGAAAGGCATGCGTCCCCAACAAGACGGGCTCTGCTGCAAGCCGTGGAAGGCGAGAATGCCCCTTCCCCAGACGACAGACGACTCTCGTGATCCCCCACTTTAAAACCCTGTCCTCCCATGACCCCATCTGATCTTCACAGAGCCCGTTTTGAGGTGAGGCAGTTGGGGCTCGGAGAGGTCAGCTGACTTGTGCAAAGGCCATAGAGCTAGGAAGAAAAGCAGCTGGACCTGAGAACCCCTCCTCCTCACCTCCCAGCCCCTCAGCACGGCGGTCACAGGGATACAGGCGCCCCCACCTGAAGGTGGGAGCTTGGGGGGCTTAGGCGGGAGATCTGGAAAGTGGAAATCTTGAGTTCTCCCTCACTCTGTGATCCCACGATCAACTTCTGGAGCTCCACATATATTCACTCCAAACACTGACCTCATGTCTCTCACACTTCATCACTGCCTGCTCTCCCTGCCTCTTCTGCTCCCTGGGCAGAGAGTGCAGGAGACTCTTGGAAATTACAGGAGTCTCTGACTGCACGGCTCTGCCCTTTGGACTTCACACAGATGGAGCAGAGATGAGGAAAAGAGGTCCGGAGATGAGGGGGGTCTTGGCAAGAAGCGAACACCAGTGGAAAATGCTGGGAGTGACAGGCCTCCTGCATGCAGCCTGGTGAGACACTCTTTCTACTGTCTGGACTGTGCCTCCTTCTCCAAATCTCAGCTTTTCTGTGTCCCAGAGCACCTCAAGCCCTCTGCCTATTGGACAGTGATGAGAATAGATGAGCTGACCCTGGCAAAGAGGGATGGGGGGGAGGAGTTCTGATGATGGGACACCTGGATAGGACCAGCCCTGCAAAGTGTCAACCGGTCTCTTTAGCCCTGGGTGGAGTTTTTCACCCTCTAATCTCCTTAGGGCTTCCCTGGGGGTTCAGATGGTAAAGAATCTGCCTGCAATGCAGGAGACCCCCGGTTCGATCCCTGGGTCAGGAAGACCCCCTGGAGAAGGGCATGGCCAGCCACTGCAGTATTCTTGCCTGGAGAGTTCCACGGACAAAGGAGCCTGGAGGGCTTTGGTCCAAGGGATCACAAAGAGTCAGACACGACTGAGCAACTAAGCACAGGGAGCACTCAAAGGAAGAAACTGCATGGACTCCAGTCTGGAAGGACCCGAGATTTCCCTCTGACCCACAGCAGGAATCCCACACAGGGCATCTCTGATGGCTGACCTTTGAGCTAATGGTGACCCCTTCCACCCAGTCTTTATGGAGCTGGAATACTTCCCACGATGGGGACGTTATTCTCCCATGAAGGAGCTCATTCTGGTTTAGAGCCTTCCTATCATTTCCAGCTCTCCTTATAATGTCAGTACCATCACATTCCAAATACCTCCCGGAGTTTTGCCAGTTTCTTAGATATTCAACGAGAGATGCTTCTTGCTCTTTCCCTTCTCTCAATATAACCCCTTAGCTGAAACAGCCTCCCGAGTCTTCCATATGGTCTCACCTACCTTGTCTCTGGTTCTAAAGACACTCACTTGGAGGGGGTAGGAGATGCGTTATCAGTCCCGTGACACAGATGAGGGGACTGAGGACCCAAAGATGCTAAGTGTCTCGCATCCCTGCAAGAGAGAAGCAGCACCAGCAGCTCCCAGCACGTTGTGCTCCACACAAACCACACTGGCTCTGACCCTGCTCTCCAGAGACAAGAGAGACGACCCCTTTTTCGCTGAGAGGAAACCAAGATTCAAGCTTGCCAAGTATGTTTTGAATCTGGACTGTGGCTCATTTCCTCTCTGATCTAATTTGGCCATACTTACCTTCGGCAGGACCAAGAGCTCCTTTCCTGGAAGACGAGGCTGGATGGGAGCGGAATGTGACGGGAGGTCCGAACGTGGCTTTTGGAGACAAGACGAATAAACATCTTGAGCACCTGCAGTTTGTAAGCCGTGACACCCACAGAAGCACCCATTGATAGGTGCCTAGATGTCTGTCCTGTTCTGGGTGCTCCAGGAAGGCAATTAGAAAACCGGGGTGTGGGAATTCGCCACTGCTTGGGCGTCTCTAATCAGACCCCAAGCTTCTAATTAGGCTTCTCTGAGCCCCAGAGGAGAGAAATCTTCAGGAAATGGCCCCTGAAAAGCTAGCTTTTCTCAGTTCCTCCCCAGGCGGACTGTGTCTCATCTGGCAGCTCCGACCATTGGGGGGATGGGAGAGGTATTTCCACACCCTGAGACGTTCTCAACAACCCAAGGGGACATCTTCTGAACAATCTCATTTATGGGGCACGAGTGAAATTAGTGATTATGTGAAGTCCCAGAACCCTGCCTGCTCTTCCACTCAACTAATATTAACAATCTGTCTTCACAAAGCAGAAACAGAGACAGAGACACAGGGAGCAAACACAGGGACCCCAGGAGGGAAAGGGGTGGGGGAATGAGCTGGGAGACTGGGGCTCACACACACAGACTGCTGTGCGTAAAACACATACCTGACGAGATCCTACCGTAGAGCCCAGTGGACTCCACTCTGCTCTGCGGTGACTCGATGGGAAGGAAACCGATGAAGCGGGGACGCCCGTGTACACATGGCCGCTGCACTGTGCAGCACGAACTGAAATGGCAACGTAAAGCAACTGAACCCCAAACAACATGCAATTAAAATGAGAAACAATCTATATATAAAGTGCTTACAAAGTCCCTAGCTCTCCATGTTAGTTTTATCCAAATTTAACCCACTGAGCCCTCACAGCAATTCCATGAGGTCAACACTACTATTATTCTGCTCTACCAACGAGGGAACAGGTGCTCGGAGAGGCGAAATGCCACCCGTGGTCACACGGGTAGTAAGGGGGAAAGCTGAGCCGGGAATTAGGGGAGCTTGTCGTGGTTCCTCCAGACACTGTGCTCTTAACCACTCTTCTGGACTGCTTGATGTCAGCCGATCACAAATAACACTGTTCAGGACAGAAAATCTGGACAGTGTCCAAAAAGCATAAATGAAGACATTTTGGGGGCTGTTGTTTAGTTGCTAAGTCATGTCTGACTCTGGGGCCCCGTGGACTGTGGCCCGCCAAGCTCCTCTTTCCATGGCATTTCTCAGGCAAGAAGGCTAGAGAAGGTTGCCATTTCCTTCTCCAGGGGATCTTCCCGACCCAGGGGTGGAAGCAGCATCTCGGACACCAGCAGGCAGGTTCTTTACCACTGAGCCAGCAGGGAAGCCTAATGGAAACATTAAAGCGCTGTAATCACACATTCCGACAAGCACCGTTATAGCTGGGCAGAAAGGCACCAAGACGTAGCTATTTAGCACAGAAACTCTGGCAGTGGCCTGCGTGGGTTCACATCCTCCTTCTCTGTGTCGGGAATTTAAAGACCTTATGTGACTTCCCTAAACCCACCTCCTGAGACGGACATGGAGGCTAAAGATGTTCCGTAGAAAACATACAGAACACTCATGCGTCCTGAGTGTCAAGCTTTTAGAAAGCATTTGTTTTCTATTTTCTATTAAGCTTCTTAAAATTTAATCTAAAAATATTTCAAACAGAGAAATGCGGAAAATAACGTACATGACCCCAGGTGCCTGCCGTTAGTACATTAACCTGTGAAAACACTGGTTTTCAGGTTGAAATACTAACGAAGGGTGCTTCTCTTGTTTTTTTTTAAAGAGCCAATAAGTATGTGGATAATACTAAATAACATAGTGATAAAAAATTAATATCCTTCCAGATATCTTGGTACTATTAATATCCTTCCTGAATTTTTTATCTAGACATTTATTGCATGTTTTTAAAATTCAGGATCAAAATTCATACACTTTTTATGCTGTTCCGCTGGGTGAGTTAATAGGAGAAACGTAGCTGTTATAAGCTACTCAAGTGGGGGAAACCTATAGCCCACTGCGATACCCTGGAAAATGGTGGGACCTCATGCAGTTCATGATGCTGGGGTCATCAAACAATACACCCCAAGACTCTACACCCTAAAAGTCTAAGCAACCCAGGAGAAGAAAAAACTAACGCCCAAACTTTTCACAATAGTTGGTGCTATTATTGCCCTCGTCTGATTCCTGATCACAAAGGTGGTCATGATAACCTGGCCGCAAAAGACATCCCCAGGTTTCTGGAATACAGAAACCCTCGAAATGCTCTGGTGAAGGAGAGACCCTATAAAGAAAAATACGTTTAAAATTTTAATATATATGTTTCTGAGATGTAATATCCTACTCTTGACAGAAAGGGAATTTAAATAGGTTTCTGTAATTTTGAAAACACTACTAGGGATTCGCTACATACAGGCACACACTTCTAAGCCTATACCGATCGGTGCGATAGGAGACCTCTCTTCCACCCAGTCAGTCCCTCACGAGCCCTTCAGTTTTCTCTTTCATTGTTCAGTTGATTACTGCTCATGTAGAGAAAATATAAAAAAGGCTTTTTTACTATTTTTTATTGAACTACCGTAAAGAATCTGCCTGCAATGCGGGAGACCCGGGTTAGATTCCTGGGTTGGAAAGATTCCCTGGAGGAGGGCAGGGCAACCCACTCTGGTATTCTTGTCTAGAGAATTCCATGGACAGAGGAGCCTGGTGGCCTACAGTCTGTGGGGTCACAAAGAGTCGGGCATGACTGAGCAACTTTCACTTCACACTTCATAGCTGATTTACAATGATTCAGGTACACAGCCAAATAATGCAGTTATACATATATGTAGACACACACTTTCAGATTCTTTTCCACTATAGGTTTCTACAAGGTACTGTGCATAGTTCCCGGTGCTCCACAGTAGGTAAGTGATCTGCTTTACTTACAGCAGTGTGTGCTTGTTAATTCTCACGTTATCCCTCCCCCATTGCTCTCCTCCTTGATAATCACAAGCTTTCTTTCTTATCTGTGAGTCTGTTTCTACTTTGTAAATAAGTTCATTTGCATCATTGTTTTAGACTCCACCTATAAGTGATATCGTGATATTTGTCAAGAAAGGCTACTGATAATTATTTATGTAGGTCCTTTTTGCCTGGAAAACTCTCTGAGCTCTAATAATTGCCAGTTCATTAGTTTGGACTTTCAATAAAAATAAAAGCTTCATGCTTACTTTAAAAAAAAGGTACATGGACTCTCATGCTCACACGTGATGGAGAAAATGTAAATCATAAGACAACTGTCTACCGCTCAGCATTATATCCTGAGCTTTCTCCACCTCGGTGGTCAGAAGCGGTCACATGCCCATTCAGACTCCATCTCATCTCAGAATGTCCTAGAAAGTGAAAAGTGAAAGTGAAAGTCACTCAGTTGAGTCCAACTCTTTGTGGACTCTATATAGTCCATGGAATCCTCCAGGCCAGAATACTGGAGTGGGTAGCCTTTCCTTTCTACAGAGGATCTTCGATCGATCCAGGGACCCTGCTTTGCAGGCAGATTCTTTGCCAACTGAGGCATCAGGGAAGCCCCAGAACCACTGCCCGTTCCACAGAGGTGCTCTAGTGGCCGGTCACCATTCTGCACTCCTGGCCTGCTCCAGGGATTGACCCCTGGATCCGGAAGGTCCCCTGGAGGAGGAAACAGCAGCCCACTCCAGCATGCTTGCCTGGGAAATCCCACGGACAGAGGAGCCTGGTGGGCCCCAGTCCACGGGGTGCCAAGGAGTCAGACACGGCCGAGTGGGCTGAGCACAGCACACACCGCCCGCTCCAGAGTCAGCGAGGCGGCGCCGCAGCGCGCGGGCTCCTGCCCCGAGTGCTGAACTCTCAGGTCACTCCCGCCCTCCGCCGCCACCCGCCAACACAGCTGGATGGAGCTGACCTCTTCGGTGTTTGTACGTCTGACACCAACACCCACCACCGACGCAGCCCCGCCCACCAGCGAGGCTCCGCCCTCAAGGCGGGTTCCTTGTGGGTTTCTCCAGCCGATAGTGTACATTCCCGAGCCTCTCTCTGGAGGTCTCAGCTGGAATCCCTTATATCTCAGAGGAAGTTCGTCAGCCTCCTGTGTAGATCACTGGCCCTACTCACGTCCACCAACCCAACATCCACAGACTAAAAGCAAGTGTGTGCACTGGGAGATGTTTACATTTGAACCCCAGGTCCCTCATCCAAAATATCCCGTTATGCTAAATAAGTTCGGCTTCTTTGGTACTTTAAACTTTTTATCATGAAATAACATGACCACAGATTTCTACAGATATTAATGCTTGCTTCCTTGGAATAACTTCTTAGAAGCAGAACTCTGGGGAGAAGGGCATTTTCATTTTCCAGGGTCTTCAGATAGGTTTGAGATTTTAAACATTTTTCATGTGTTATTTAGATACTTTTATACATTTCTTGTAAATTTACCATTCTTTCTCTTTGCCTTTTTTTTCCACTGAGATATTTGACTTCTCTAACTGAACCATAGAAACATTAAGGATAGCTCCTTTCATTTGAATTTATTTTTATTTTTTAATTTATTTATTTTGGCCATACCACATGGCATGCGAGATCTTAGTTCCGTGCTCAGGGATTGAACCCATACCCCCTGAAATGCAAGCACAAATTTGTAACCACTGGACCAGGGAAGTGCCTCTCCTTTGGTTTGTTTGAGTGATGTAGTGAGACTGATTAGATAAGACCCTGATGCTGGGAAAGACTGAAGGCGAAAGGAGAAGAGAACAGCAGAGGATGAGATGGCTAGATGGCATCACCAACTCACTGGACATGAATCTGAGCCAACTCCGGGAGACAGTGAAGGACAGGGAAAGGTGCCATGCGACAGTTCATGGGGTTGCGAAGAGTCAGACACAGCTTAGTGAATGAACAACAGCAACAATTTATTGAGTGCCTGGTGTATGCCAGCAACTGAGCGCTAAAGATAGGGTAATGAACAAAACATGGAATCCCTGCCCCGGTGGAGTTTACATTCTAACAGGCAGAGACCCCCCCGCCTCCAAAAAAAATAGTGCCATAAAGACGTACAGCAGGGTGATGTGATGGGAACTGTCTGGTGTGGTAACAGAGAAAGAGGACTCCTGGAAGTCAGAGAAGTCCTCTCTGAGGTGGCTTTACTCTGAGATCTGCATGAAAAGAAGACACAAGAGCATCTTCTTATGTGAAAACCATGCTAGACGGCCGGAACCTCAAGTGCAAAGGCCCTGGGGTGGGAATGAGCTGGGCTTTCAAGGAGCAATTATGAAGGCAGGAGGAGTGCCACTCTGGTCATCTAAGGCTGGGAGAGTCTGGAGGTGCTCTCACAGGTGGCCAGCCAAGCAAGAGCTGGTCATTAACTTTTGACCCCTGCCAAAGTGCCACTGCTTCCATCAAACGCAATTTGAGTAAGCCCTCCGGGCAGGAAGTGAGCTGGGAGAGAGTCCCTGGGCACCCGAGGGCATTTCCTGGGAGGGTTTTCTGCAGAATCTCCATTCCTGGAGCAGCCAGATCCCACCTGCTCCTTCTTGGACCTGCCAGTCACACCACTGGGCATCAAAAATGAGACGTTTTAGTAGAAACAACATGATACTGTACAGCAGTCACCCTTCAGTTACAACTGAATAGATTTTTTGAAATGAGAAGTTCTAGGCTCACATAGAGAACGAACTTATGGTTGCTGGGAGAAGGGTTGGGGGAAGGAATAGTTGGGGAGTTTGGGAAGGACCTGTACATACTGCTGTATTGAAGAGAGATAACCAGCAGGGACCTATTCTAAAGCACAGGGAGCCCTGCTCAATGTTATGTGGCAGCCTGGACGGGAGAGGAGTTTGAAGAATGGATCCATGGGTATGTATGGACGAGTCCCTTTTCTGGGCACCTGAAACTATCAACGTGGTTGATCAGCTCAGTCGTGTCTGACTCTGCGAGACCCCATGGCTGCAGCACGCCAGGCCCTCGTCCTTCACCAGTTCCCAGAGCTCATTCAAACTCATGTCCATTGAGTCGGTGATGCCATCCAACCATCTCATCCTCTGTCGTCCCCTTCTCCTCCTGCCTTCATTCTTTCCCAGCATCAGGGTCTTTTCCAATGAGTCAGCTCTTCACATCAGGTGGCCAAAGTATTGGAGTTTCAGCTTTAGCATCAGTCCTTCCAAAGGCTATTCAGGACTGATCTCCTTTAGGATTTACTGGTTGGATTTCCTTTAGGATTTACTGTCTGGATCTCCTGGACTGGTTGGTCCAGTCCAAGGGACTCTCAAGAGTCTTCAACACCACAGTTCAAAAGCAGCAATTCTTCGATGCTCAGCTTTCTTTATAGTCCACCTCTCACATCCATACATGACTACCGGAAAAACCATAGCCTTGACTAGATGGATCTTTGTTGGCAAAGTAATGTCTCTGCTTTTGAATATGCTGTCTGGGTTGGTCATAGCTTTTCTTCCAAGGAATAAGCGTCTTCTAATTTCATGGTNCCCTACTTTCTTCAATTTAAATCTGAATTTGGCAATAAGGAGCTCATGATCTGAGCCACAGTCAGTTCCCAGTTTTGTTTTGCTGACTATATAGAGCTTCTCCATCTTTGGGTAAAAAGAATATAATCCGTCCGATTTCGGTATTGACCATCTGGTGATGTCCGTGTGCAGAGTCTTCTCCTGTGTGCAACCATTGACAGGAGAATGTTGGATCCCACCAAAAAAAGATACCCTCTGTCCAAGGGCAAAGGATAAGCCCCAGCAAGATGGTAGGAGGGGCGAAATTGTGTTTTGAATCAAACCTCATAGCCACCAGAGTTGCTAGGAAGGTTCAAACAAACCATGTCTGCACCAGGACCCAGAAGCCCCACAGAGACTGAGCCAGAACTGTGTTTGCGTGTCTCCAGCAGAGGTCCGTGTCAGCAGTGGCCCGCCACAGGGGCAGGGGCTCTGGGTGCAGCAGGCCCGGGCGTGCCATGAGCTCTCTTGGAGGAGGTCAGCATTAACCCCCACAGAGCCACCAGAAGTCAGAGGAGGACAAGTGCTGTCTCATCCTTACACGTGGCTTCTGCAAAATCCTCCTCCCCTGTTCTCTCCCGTCAGCCTATGCCGCTACCTTTATGCCGGTAGCGCACTGTTTTGCTCTGCATGTGGACTGCTAATGGCTCCTAGGTGCAGCCTTCTCTGGGGAATTGCCCTCAACCAAGGGATCCACTTCTCCCAGAAATGCCAATGGCGGGGCAGGGCAGGTGTCACATGCCCATCTCCTGGGGGCACCCCTCGGTCAATGGACAGTTAATATGGCCTGCAGAAGGCCAAAACCCCTGCTAGAGGCAGACTGAGCCCATAGTATAGTTCATACTCTAAAGGTCCCTTGAGGATCCAGCTGAAGCTTGTTTCCAACTGAAATGATATCATTGCATCCAGAGTTAAAGAGGCAGCCTGCAGTAAATGGGCTTTACTGTGTGCAGAGTTTTGAGTGTGCAGAAAACACCCAGCCATCCCACTCCTATATTTTCTACTCCCTCAGTGAAACACTGGCCCCCAAATCCATGGCTCGATTCTTTTTTTTAAAGAACCCAATCTAAGGCACATCTCTTTCCAAGAGTACAGAAAAAGGCTCTATGCTTAATATTAATAAGGGAACAACAGTAATATTTGTGGAATACATCAAGAACTTCAGATCCTCCCCATATGTCACAAAGAGAGGAAAGCAATAATTACCCTACTATTTTGCAAGTTCCCAAGGGGATGTTTGGTCTTCCCTGGTGGCTCAAATGGTAAAGAATTCACCTGCAGTGCAGGAGACCCGGGTTTGCTCCCTGGGTCTGGAATATCTCCTGGAGAAGGGAATGCAGCCCGTTCCAGTGTTCCTGCCAGGAGAACTCTGGACAGAGGAGCCAGGCAGACTGCAGTCCGTGGAGTCCCAAAGCGTCNGGTCTTCCCTGGTGGCTCAAATGGTAAAGAATTCACCTGCAGTGCAGGAGACCCGGGTTTGCTCCCTGGGTCTGGAATATCTCCTGGAGAAGGGAATGCAGCCCGTTCCAGTGTTCCTGCCAGGAGAACTCTGGACAGAGGAGCCAGGCAGACTGCAGTCCGTGGAGTCCCAAAGCGTCAGACACAGGTGAGCAGTGTCGGGAGTGGGGGTGGGGGTTAATGGGATACTGTCATTCCTGGCTTATTCGCCCTCTTTTTCTCTCTGCTTCGTCCCAACAGCCCCTGTACCCTCTAGAGCATTCCAGGAAGGATTCGCAATACAGCGCACATACTGGTTCACTGGTTCACTGCGTTGCGTCCACTTCTTTTGTGACCCCATGGACTACAGCCCACCAGCTTCCTTTGTCCTCAGGATGAAGAATGTTTAGCAAATCTCGCCTCATTTCCTCGGGAATCAATAAACATCCCTCCTAATAAAATTCGGAGCAGATGCTGTGTGCCTAGGTTTCAAAACTTGACGTCAGGTTTAAGATTTAAGGATGGACGGATGTAGGATGGATGTAGTGTGTAAAACTCCACCCGGAGCTCTCAGGCTTGAGCTCTGCTCCTGGCACCACCACCAGCAGGACAGCTAGACACAGGGCCAGTGGTGAGGAGGAACCAAATTCAGTCCTCAGAGAAACTGCAGATGAGCTTTGAGGCTAATGAGACTCGGGAGTTGCCGCGAAATCCCACAGGATTTGTTTTCGTCCTCTCTGATGTGGGAGATAAGATAATGAGCGCCTTCAGAAGAGAGTCTCCCCTGCCAGAGCTGCCCTTCCCCGGGAGCAGGGCCTCCCAGGTGCGGAGTCACGAGGCAGGGACTGTTTCCACACTCACTGCATCCCGCTACAAAACCAGCCCCAGAAGTATTTTTAAAGAGCCTCCGGTTCTCTGAGTAAGAAGAAAATCTGTCAGCTATATACATCATTTGCATAATCTGAGCTGCTTCTTCAAAATTCTTAAATGACTTTTGATTAGTTTGATTCCAAAATTAAGATGAATCCAACTGGATTATTCTACCAGGTAAGGAAGATGTCATCAAGACCTTGATAACTTTGATAGGGTCCTGGCTCTGAAGGAAGGTCCACACAGACTAGGGAAGATGAAACTGAGCTGGGATTCTGGCCACATCATCAGAACGTGTCACCTAACGGGACCACGTCCAGAATGGGATTTCAGCTCTGATATGAAATACACAAAAAAGACTGGCTCTTTTTTTTTCTTTTCTTGAAAACCCACAGCTGCGATCTTTTCAGGCTGTGTGTGTGTCACTAGGTAGCTTTCCCAGATGGTGGGGTGGGGGGTGGTTATTATACTGCCTGGCTTAGATCAGAGAATCCACCATAAAGTCCTGGATGTCTGTAACTGTGTGGTAGGTGGGTGAGGCTTAGGGTTTACTCCTTTGTACTGCAGCTTCTTTGGCTTTGAAACATGGCAGAACTGAGTTAGAATCGGGACTTTTCAACTGGCTAGTCATGTGACTTTGAACAAGTTCCTTCCCTATTCAGAGCCTCAGTTCCCTCCAGGACAAAATAATACTTTTATCATAAGATCATTGTGAGGACTGTATGAGATAATGTATGTAGAATGCTTAATAACCTGGCTGGCACTCTTAGGGAGGGTGCACAAGAAGAGAATAACAAAATCAGAAAAAAATGATTTATCGAGACAACATGGATAAATCAAAAAGATATACCGTATGTGGAAAAAGACACAAAAAAGATCATGTTTGTAAGCTTTACACTTAAGATAAGTATTTTTGAAATATACACATATTTTTAAGTATGTGTAAATATAAAAGCAATATACACAGGGGTATATATAGTTCACATATGCTGGAATGTATCTCTGTAAGGGGTTGGGAAATAACTGAGGGTGGACAGAAGAATAATAAAATAATATGAGGGATCTCACCCTGCTCAGTAATGACGGTTTACCAGGAACTTGGGAATATGATAATTTTGGATGCAAGATTTCATAATATGATGTTTAAGTAAAGACGCCCTGGAGAAGGAAGTGACAACCCACTCCGGTATTCCTGCCTTGGAAATCCCCTGGACAGAGGAGCCTGGTGGGCTGCAGTCCTTGGGGTCACAAAAGAGTCAGACACGACTTACTAAACAAGGAAAAGACACTATCGATCACCTGGAATAGAGCTGCAGAGTTTACATGCTGAGTAAGTCACAGCTAGAGCACACAGTGGGCACAGCACACACGCTAAGGGAACTCTCTCAAGAGCGCGTGTAGCCCATCTAGACACACAAATCATGGACTGTGAGAGCAAAGGAACGTTCGTGATCATATCAGCTAGCCCTGTCATTTTTGAGCACAGAAAGCAAAGCCCCAGGAGGGGAAGAGGACTTCGGAAGATTATTCGGCTGGTTAGTGTCTACTAGAGACGGCAGCAGGGATCCCAACAATACCAAGAGGGCTTCCCGAAGAGCACACTTCACTCCACCACCAGGCTGCTGGAGTGGGGTGCAGGGAACAGCGCAAGGAGGCTGTGTGTTCTGTGATAAGCCAGTGTCTCCCTCCCACTAGTGACTCTTGGTCCCAGCCAGAGGAGACGTCCATCCCAAGAATAACATGGTAAAAATTAAAGTGGAGAAAAGTCTTTCAGTTACAATTTTGATTGTGACTGAGACATAATTGGTATATAATAGTGTGTAAGTTGTACAATGTGCTGCCTTGATAGACACATATGGCAATGTGATCACCACCATAGCATATCTTCCGCCATGTCCCGTAACTGTCCTGTCTTTGTGGTGAGAACAGTCGAGAACTGGTCTTTAGCAGCTCTGAAGTTTAGAATACAATAGTTCCACAATAATCACTCTGCTGTGCACTAGACCTTCAGAACTTATCTACTACTTGCTAGTTTGGACCCATAAACAACATCTTTTAATACCATCTGGCTAATGTATTATTGACCAGACGTTGAATTAGATAATAATTGGGTCATTTGTAGTGATTCGACCCCATAGAAGGCAGCCCATCAGGCTCCCCCGTCTCTAGGATTTTCTGGGCAAGAACCCTGGAGTGGGTTGCCATTTCCTTCTCCAATGCATGAAAGTGAAAAGTGAAAGGGAAGTCGCTCAGTCGTGTCCGACTCTTCGTGACCCCATGGACTGCAGCCCACCTGGCTCCTCCGCCCATGGGATTTTCCAGGCAAGAGTCCTGGAGTGGGGTGCCAGTGCCTTCTCCACATACAGAGTGAAGTAGTTCCCAAAGAGAAAAACCAATATATCTGAATGCATATATGCGTAATTTAGGACAAGGATACAGAGGAACCTACTTCCAGGGCAGGAAGAGAGGCACAAACATAGAGAATGGACACAGGCGGGAAGGGGGAGAGAGGGATGGATGGAGAGTGGCGTGGACATACATGTGCCTCCACGTGTGAACCAGATGGCCAGCGGGAAGCAGCTACTGATGTACGGCTCACGGCGCTCAGCTCGGTGCTCCGTGATGACCTAGAGAGGTGGAAGTGGGCTGGGCGGCTCAGGAGGGGTGCGGCATATGTTCACGTGTAGCCGACTCACTTTGGTGTACGGCAGAAACCAACTCAGCATGGTGAAGCAATTATCGCTCAGTGAGAGAGAAAAGAAGGAAGGAAAGTACGCTGCAAGGATATAGTATCACTACAAATAAGCTACAAGGACACAGCGTAGGGAGGACGGCCAGTGCTTTATGACAACTAAAACGGAGCACAACTGTTCAAAACTGAGTCCCCATATACACACCTATACCTTTGGCAGCAACTGTGCCTCAATAAAAAAGTAAAATTGCAAAGTAAAAAACATATATATATACATATATATATATATAAATGGGTAAATGAGGGCATAGTCCACATAAAGAGTAGATTTATCATCTTCCAACCTCTGAAATGCTTTCCTGACAAGAAGGGTTTAAAATCTTTGTGTCTGGAAGGAGTGAAACTAAAGCCAAAGTGTGGAAGAAACAGAGAGAGAATCTAGAACCAAAAAAAGAATGAACAGGGGGAACTGTCCACAGATAGACGCTCACAGGGCAACCAGACAAACACATGGAGTGGTGTTCAGTAGAGGAGACTCCAGTGTCTAATGGACATTAGATCAGATGCAGCCCGGATAATTTCCAAATCTCAGAGTCTATGTGTCTCTTATCTTCACAGAAATTTCCAAATATAGACCAGAGTTAAATTAGAAGCACCAGCTCATGGTTCAGCTCCCAAAAATGCTGGATGTCCAAGAAGAGTCAGACAGGTACAAGATTTCTCAGAAACAACCTCTGTACCTTTGCCCAGAAAGATAAACCTAACTTCGACCAGAGACAAAACATCTGTTCTTCAATTCTGAGGTTTATTTTTTCCCATTTCATTCTCAACCTCGGATCTCCAGTCTACGTGGAATCCATGGCCAAGAGTAATCTTACCATAGTAACTGAGTTCATCCTCCTGGGCTTTCCTGACTATCCTGAGTTGGAGATCCCCCTCTTCGTGGTGTTTCTGAGTTTCTATCTAGTCACCCTTTTGGGGAACCTGGGCATGGTCATTCTGATCCAGGAGGATGCTCGGCTCCACACCCCGATGTACTTCTTTCTGAGCCACTTCTCCCTGCTGGACACCTGCTACACCTCGGTCATCACCCCGCAGGCCCTGGCCACCCTGGCTGCGGGCAGGACAGTCATCTCCTACAGCCAGTGTGCAGCCCAATTTTTCTTCTTTACCATCTGTGCAGGCACGGAGTGTTTCCTGCTGTTGGTGATGGCCCTCGATCACTACGTGGCTGTCAGCAGCCCGCTGCTCTACACTGAGGCCATGCCTCCCAGGATCTGCTGGGCACTGGTGCTCGGAGCCTACGTNTCATCTCCTACAGCCAGTGTGCAGCCCAATTTTTCTTCTTTACCGTCTGTGCAGCCACGGAGTGTTTCCTGCTGTCGGTGATGGCCCTCGATCACTACGTGGCTGTCAGCAGCCCATTGCTCTACACTGAGGCCATGCCTCCCAGGATCTGCTGGGCACTGGTGCTCAGAGCCTACATCTGTGGGCTAACGGGGTCCATCCTGCATGCCTCCTGCACATTTACCCTCTCCTTCTGTGACAACAATCAGATCGACTTCTTCTTCTGTGACCTCCCACCCCTGTGGAAGCTGGCCTGCAGTGACGCAAGCGCTGCAGAGATTGCCATTGTCTTTTTTAGCAACTTCATGATTTTGGTCAACGCCCTGGTCATCCTGACTTCCTACCTGCTTATCATCAAGGCCGTTTTGAAGGTCAGCTCTTCAGGGGGCAGGGCTAAGGCTTTTTCCACGTGTGCCTCCCACCTCACTGCTGTGGCTCTGTCCTTAGGGACCCTTGCCTTCATGTGTCTGCGGAGTGCTCCAGGCACACCCCTAGAGGAAGCCAAGGCAGTGTCTGGCTTCTACACTGTGGTCATCCCCATGCTGAACCGCCTGATCTACAGCCTGAGAAACACGGATATGAGAGCAGCCTTCAGAAAGGTCGCTGGCAGGTTCCAGGTGTCCCAGAGCATGTAGACCTGGGTGAAAGGCTCTCTTGGTCCATTGTGTTCCCCATATCAACCTATCCTAACAGGCACCAGCAGTATATGCACCCTGCACCCCCAGAGAGACAGTAATTGCACAGGCACACAAGAAAAACTGCAAATCAGCAGCAACATGGATGGACCTAGAGATTATCATCCTAAGTGAATTAAGTCAGAAAAAGAAAGACAAATACCATACTATATCACATATTCAGTTCAGTTCAGTTGCTCAGTCGTGTCCTACTCTTTGCGACCCCATGGTCTGCAGCACACCAGGCTTCCCTGTCCTTCACCAACTCCTGGAGCTTACTCAAACTCAAGTCCATTGAGTCGGTGATGCCATTCAACCATCTCATCCTCTGTCATCCCCTTCTCCTCCTGCCCTCAATCTTCCCCAACATCAGAGTCTTTTCAAATGAGTCAGTGCTCACATCAGGTGGCCATAGTATTGGAGTTTCAGCTTCATCATCAATCCTTCCAATGAATATTCAGAACCCAGTCTCCTTTAGGATGGACTGGTTGGATCTCCTTGCAGTCCAAGGGACTCTCAAGAGTCTTCTCCAACACCACAGTTCAAAAGCATCAGTTCTTTGGTGCTCAGCTTTCTTTATGGTCCAACTCCCACATCCATACATGACTACTGGAAAAACCACAGCTTTGAATAGATGGACTTTTGTTGGCAGAGTAATGTCTCCTTTTTAATATGCTGTCTAGTTTGGTCATAGCTTTTCTGCCAAGGAGCAAGCATCTTAATTTCATGGCTGCAGTCACCACCTGCAGTGACTTTGGAGCCCAAAAATATAAAGTCTCTCACTGTTTCCATTATTTCCCCATCTATTTGCCACAAAGTGCTGGGACTGGATGCCATGATCTTCGTTTTCTGAATGTTGCGCTTTAAGCCAACTTTTTCACTCTCCTCTTTCACTTTCATCAAGGGGTTCTCTAGTTCTTCACTTTTGGCCATAAAAGTGGTGTCATCTGCATATGTGAGGTTATCTTGATTCCAGCTTGTGCTTCCTTCAGCCCAGAGTTTCCCATGATGTGCTCTGCAAAGAAGTCAAATAAGCAGGTGACAATACACACCTATGGTGGGCTCTAAAGCATCTGAAGAGTTTATCTACAAAACAGAAGCAGGCCCACTGATGTACAGAGCAGACTCGTGGCTGCCACAGGGAAGGGAGGATGGAGATGAGTAGGGAGCTGGGGTTAGTAGATGTGTGAATGAGTCCATGCTTCCCACTCTTGAGCCCCCATGGACTGTAGCCCACCAGACTCCTCTGTCCATGAGTTTTCCAGGCAGTAATACTGGAGTGGGCTGCCATTTCTTCCTCCAAGGGATCTCCCTGACTCATGGATCGCACCTAGGTCCCTTGCGTCTCCTGCATTGGCAGGCGAATTCTTTACTAGATGAGCCACTGGGGATGCCTGGGGGTTAACATATGCAAGCTATTATGTACAGAAGGGCCAAACAACAAGGTCCTACTGTAAAGCACAGGAAGCTAAATTCAATACCCTGTGATATCCTTTACAAACCATAATGGAAAAGAATATGAAAAAAGAATATATTGTGTGTGTATATATATATATATATATATGAATCATTCTGCTATACAGTAGAAATTAACACAACATTGTAAAGCAACTATACTTCAATAAAATTTGTTTTTAAAAATTTTAACTCTGTATATGATAACACTTGTTTCCAGCAATTCAAGTGTGCTTTCTTCTCTTGCTCCCAGCCCCACTCCATTCCTTAGAACCCAGAAGTCTCAAGCTGCTCACTGACATCATAACTCTCAGTATCTCGGAGGCCTCGGGAGTCTTCAGTTAATCTCCCCCAGTCCAGTGCTCTTTGTGCCCAGACTCGGGTTTCCCGTCCTTTCCTTCTCAGTTTTGCTCCCATCAGTTCTGCCTTCCTCTCTGGGACAAGGATTATTTCTGAAGATACCAGGGGATAAAGTCAAATAGTCTTCTGTGGTAGCCTGCATGGGAGGAGAGTTTGGGGGATAATTGATACATGTATATGTAGGACTGAATCCCTGCATCATTCAGCTAGAACCATCACAACATTGTTAACCGGCTATACTCCAATACAAAATGAAAAGTTTTTTAAAAAGCTAGTCTTTTTCTTAATGCAGAAGTGACTGATTCCCTCAGTAAGTGGGGAGTTTTGTGTAAGACAAAAGTGAGTCTCTGCCCAGACTTACAGAACACCATGTGGATGAGGGAGGATGGAATGGACCGGGAGATTGAGGTCCAAATATCAATACTGATACTGATATTGTGCATAAAGTATGTAACTAATGAGGACCAAGCGTATAGTCCTGACAGCTCTACGCAACGCTCTGCTCCGTGGGGACCTAAACGGGAAGGAAATTCAAGGAAGAGGGGAGGTGTGTGCACATGTAGCCGATTCACCTTGTGTACAGCAGAAACCAGCACTTTATTGTAAAGCAACTATACCTCAGTGTTTAAAAAGTGAGCCTCTACATGGTCACGGGAAGGGAGTGGTTGAGAAACGAGCCTTCCTCTCACATCCTCGATTACCCAGTGTCTTTCCTCCTGGTTCACAGAAGAACAATGGAATTTGCAAATCTGCAAACTGCCTTCCCACTTAATCCCTCAGTTTGTTTCCCACTTTAATGTTACTCTGATGCCTTCAAAATGAATTAAGCCTTTGGGAGTGTTTCCTCAAGGACCAAGTCTTTCATTTCTGAAGGATATGAAGCATGGCTCCCCCTCCCGACTCACACTGCCCACCTCATACATGGTTCTCCCCACCAAGCATCCTGTTTCCAGGAACAGCAAGGTCAGAAAGCAAAGGAAAAGGCTGCCTCACATATTATCTCCTCTAGCAAAAGATCTGGTAAGAGGGGAAAGTAACTGTTAGTCCTTCTCAAGACTCAGAAGCCCGTTAGGGCAGAGTCTGTTTTCTGCAGGCTGAACTCGTCCCCGAGTCCAGAGCTTGAACCAGAGGAGCGCTCTGCTGCTGCTGCTGCTGCTGCTAAGTCACCTCAGTCGTGTCCGACTCTGTGCGACCACGTAGAGGGCAGCCTATCAGGCTCCTCCGTCCCTGGGATTCTCCAGGCAAGAACACCGAAGTGGGTTGCCATTTCCTTCTCCAATGCAAGAAAGTGAAAACTGAAAGTGAAAGTCGCTCAGTCATGCCCGACCCTTAGCAACCCCATGGACTGCAGCCCATCAGGCTCCTCCATCCATGGGAGTTTCCAGGCAAGAGTACTGGAGTGGGTGCCACTGCCTTCTCCGAGAGGAGTGCTCAGCAACTGCCTTTGAACTCATTTTTATGGGACATGCATGGTCTCATCTGAGCCTCATGGAAGTAGCAAGTACAGAAGCCACGGTTACACAGAAGATCCCCACCTTGCAGTTAAGAGAGCACTCTCTCGCAGTCCCTTTGGGCCTTTGCTTAAAGTCCTTTTGTTCAGTTTATAGCCACAGACAGAGGCATGACTCTCAGAAGCAGGCTTGTATTCGAATTGCAGCTCTCCCACTAATTCACTGTGACAACTGGGATAAGCGGTTTAATGTCTCAGATCCTAAATTCCCTCGAGTCTAAAACGAATGTGACAACTTTTAACTCAAGAGCTCATTGCAAAAAGTAAATAAAGTGAAGAAGAAGTCCAGCAGCCTTCAGTTGCTCAGTATATACTGCTCTCTTCCCTTCTCTTCTGTTCACTTTCTGACGTCAGCCCTGGCCCTCGCCGCAGTTCCATAGCCATGAGCAAATATTAAATAGATCATGAGCAAATGAAAAGGCAAGACAATGAACACAGAAAGATGAATACCGTTCCTTTTCAACTAAGAAATAAAATGAATACGGATGCTTAATTTGGGGATGGGGTAGGAGGAGAGAATGTGCTTATTAGCATCGCACATACTCAAGGGCCGTCCTTTTCATTGAATGTATTGCTGTGTGCCCAATGACTCCCTGTAACCAGTCTGGACTTTATGAGAAGTTGATCCTCCATGCCCCTCCACATGGGAACAGCTGTGTTATTGAGATGGCCTGCCCCCCTGCCCGCAGCTGTTCTGTTCAGATCAGCAGCTGACATGAATACAGACTTTTCACTGGGCATCGTGAAGCTCAGCATATGGGTGATCAAGTGTAGGAGACCAGACTGACCAACGTAGAGCAGTCAAGGGGAGGCGGCGATGAAGCAGCTATTCAAAGAGAACCAACGTTTAGGTCACCATGGAGCGCTGCATACATTCAGGTCACCACGGAGCGCTGTGTAGAGTTCCCTTTTCCAGACGATCTCACTAGTCATCTATTTTATGTCGTTTGTGGTTTAGCCGCTGAGTCATGTCTGACTCTTTGTGACCCCACGGACTGTAGCCCGTCAGGCTCCTCTGTCGGTGGGATTTTCCAGGCAAGAATACTGCAGTGGGTTGCCATTTCCTCCTCCAGGGATGTACTTTATATATAGTACCAGTATGTATATATGTCAATCCCAATCTCCTAATTCATCCCATCCCCATCTTTCCCCTTGGTAGGTATCCATACATTTGTTCTGTACGTCTGGGAAGGAAATCAAAAAAGAGAGGGCATATATGCATACATATAGTGTGTGTGTGTATATATATATATACATATACAGCTGAATCACTTTGCTATATAGTAGAAACTAACACAACATTGTAAAGCAAATGCACTCCAATAAAAAAAAAATTTTTTTTAAAGAACCTGCAACGAAAGACTAAGGAAGCTCACAGACAGCCCCCATTCCCTACTTTCCTTGCACTGAAGCCAGCCACAGTCATGTTCTTGCTTCCTTAGGACACGCCGGGCTCCTGTAATAAACTCCCTTTTGGGGACTAGCTCAGGCTTGGTCATCAGGATCAAAGGGCTCCATCCTCACAGAAGGCTAGCAGGAAGGAGCTCTTCAGCATGTTGCAGCAGGTCTGCCCTCGTTGACACTCATTTCATCTACACTCTTTGAATAAACAAAGGACTGGGTCTCAGTGTTAGGCTGAGCGTGAGGTAAACACTGTAAACAAAGAGCGTGTCTATACCTGTGTCATGCTCCCACGACAGGAGAAACGGCCCTACTCGTTGCCGTCTGCTTAGGTGACTACGGCTCTGGTGCTCGACTTTGCCCTTCCGGTGATCAGACTTTGCCCTTCCGGTGATCAGACTAAACAAGCCCCTGCTGCAGATTTCATCAGTCCGTGAACAGCGTGGAGAACCGTGAGATGCCCTAGACTCATACAATGGTGATTACTAAGCAGGAGCAATAAAGGTACCCCCGCCTTGAGGATTTAAACTGAAAAATACGGGGAAAGACTACGTTAGCTACAAAATGAGACTCACAAATGAGGATAACATACGGAGAGAAGGGCTGTGTCAGGTTTATGGGCAAATCGAGATGAGCAAATGTCAGATGCTGAGAAAGCAGCCAGAGAGACCAGTCCCTGGTGCTACCTGAGATCTTTCCGAGTCTTGAATTGTGTTCCACACTGAGTTCTAGCGTTGCCAGTAACTCCCCCAAGAAATCCCTGTCTCCCTTCTGGAGCATAAACATCTTAACCATAGACCCTTATGCTGTAGATAATCTGAGTGGTCTCTTTTACAATCTAAAGAACCTAATAACTCATTATCCTGACTCCTAAAAAACTATTACTATTATTACAGCTAAGAGTTACACCTATTATATGCAAAACATAATTCTCAANCGGGAGACATAAGAGGTGTGGTCAACTGCTGGAAGAGGGCACGGCAACCCACTCCAGGATTCTTGCCTGGAGAATCCCATGGACAGAGGAGCCCGGCGAGCTACAGTCCCTGGGGTTTCAAAGAGTCAGACCTATAAGGGGTTAAAACCACCAAAGAATTCAATAGGATCAGAAAACTCAATGATTCAGAAACAAGACAATCTGAATTGGGTTGTCTGAGCAAGAAGGCAGAACAGTTAGACACCAGGAAGGCCTGGGGGTTGCAAGCTTTGAATGTCGTCCAGGAACTCTGGATGAAACTGGGCTCACAGCCTGGTCTTGCTACCTGCTGGGAGTGTGTTCAAAAGTGGGTTTCAGCAAAATGTAATGTCAGCCCGAGGAAGATTAGGTAATTGCATTTTCTACGACTTTCAGATCTCCGCAGCAGCAATCTCTTTGGATGTGCTCAGAAAACAGGAAATATCACAGCACTTCACAGAATTTCCCCACAAAAGCAGGACGAGCTCTTTCCCCATGAGGCAGGTAAATCCTGTACTATGTTGGGAGATGAGATATACTCCACAGAATGTTAAGTATCCAAATGTTTGAAAACAATTTAAGTTTTTCTGTGACCTCTCAGACAGGTTATCTTGTCAAGGCTTAATTCTGTCTCCCGTGCAGCAGACACAGGAATACATACCTTACTGGTGGCTGCAGCAGTTGGCACCAAATATATCAAGTGCAGGGAACAATAATTGGCATGGAGATATTATTACTCCCCTAACACCCACATGGTTGAATAACTAGGTATTTGAGCACATACCGAGGCTAGGTCGCACCCCTCTGAGGAGGCTGTTTCAGCTGGTGAGGTCAGAAAGACCTTCTTTCAAGAGAAGCTTTTATTTTTTTATTTTTTATTTTTTTTCTTTTTTTGCTGGTAATTGTAATTATCTTTTATTTTTTGTCTGATTTTTTTTTCCTTTAAGTATTTGTTTTTATTTATTTATTTTTTTCGTGGCTGATTCATGTCAATGTATGGCAAAATGAATACAGTATTGTAAAGCAAAACAAACTAAAAAAATAAAAATTTAAACTTAAAAAAATAATAAAAAATAAAAACAGGAGAAGCTTTTAAAAAGATAATGTAGAACTGGTCAGAACGGCTGACCAAAATCAAATAGCCTACAAACAATAAATGCTGGTGAGAGTGTGGAGAAAAAGGAACCCTCTTGCACCATTGGTGGGAATACAAACTGCTACAACCACTATGGAGAACAGTGGGGCGATTCCCTAAAAAATCAGGAATAAAACTACCATACTACCCAGAAATCCCACTGCTGGGCTTATACCCAGAGGAAACCAAAATTGAAAAAGACACGTGTACCCCAATGTCCACTGCAGCACTGTTTACAATAGCCAGGACATGGAAGCAACCTAGATGTCCATCGGCAGATGAGTGGATACGGAAGCTGTGGTACATATACACAATGGAGTATTACTCAGCCATGAAAAGGGACACATTTGAGTCAGTTCTAATGAGGCGGATGAACCTAGAGCCTGTTATACAGAGTGAAGTAAGTCAGAAAGAGGATGACAGATGCTGTATATTAACACGTATATATGGAATCTCGAAGGATGGTAGTGATGGTCCCAAGCGCAAGGCAGCAAAGGAGACACAGATATAAAGAACAGACTCTCGGGCTCAGTGGGAGGAGGAGAGGGTGGGAGAGAACAGCACTGGAACATACACACTGCCGTGATGAACCAGAGCAGTGGGGGCTGATGTATGACAGGGAGCCCANACGTATATATGGAATCTCGAAGGATGGTAGTGATGGTCCCAAGCGCAAGGCAGCAAAGGAGACACAGATATAAAGAACAGACTCTCGGGCTCAGTGGGAGGAGGAGAGGGTGGGAGAGAACAGCACTGGAACATACACACTGCCGTGATGAACCAGAGCAGTGGGGGCTGATGTATGACAGGGAGCCCAGGGCCGGCGCTGCGACGAGCTGGAGGGGCGGACGCGGAGGTGGGGGGAGGCGGGCTCGGGAGGGGAGACACGCGTGCCTGTGGCTGATTCACACTGGTGTGTGGCCAGAACCATCACAAAGTTGTAAAGGGATCACCCCCCAATTTAAAAAAAAGATGATGTGGAAATGGGCGGTACAGAGAGGGCGGGGAGCACTCGGAAAGCTCGCAGCCCGGCCTCTGAGGGCCCCATCTCTGCTGCCGCGATCCCCCCCGCCCTGGGGCTCCACCCCGGACCTGTTAGCTCTGGTTTGCTCTCTCACGACCCCACGGCCTGTCCTGGGGCGTCACCTAAGATGCCCCACCGAGACCAACTTGGGAGGAAATGTTTTCTGACGTGCCGGGGGAAAGTTGCTTCTTCTCTGAGCTTCAGTGTCCTCTTCTGCCAAATGAAAAGAACATAGTGGAGCAGACGGCCATCCTTCCTTACCGTCAGAACCCCCTTTCCAAGCAAAATGAAATAAAGTACTTATTTACAAGCGTGACAAGAAGCGCCGCTTTGTTAACCTTACCCGCTCAGCCTCCTGCCTACTTCCCCTCTGTGTCCCGTGAGGCTGCTCCACAAAGGCCGAGGCCTCTGAGGAGCAGGGGGAAATCACAGACCGCGTGCCGAGGTCCTTTCCGACTCCAGCATCTGTGTGCTTATGAAGTCCAGGAGCTCTGCTAAGGGTCGTGGTTACTCCCACCAACTGCAGGAGAAGAGCATGTAAGCCCCCCCCCACCCTGATAGCCATGGGCACAGAGACCCCCAAACCCTGGAGAGAAAGAGAAACCAGTCACCAGACGCTCTCCCAACACAAGGTCACATTCAAATATCAAACATCGAACAGACATGGACCCAGAAACCGGCAGATGACTGCTGATAGCTGCGTTTCAAGGGGAGTTCTGTCGCGCTTCCCCACGGAGACGACGTCTTGCACAGATGCCAAGTTCTAGCTACCACCCTCCAAAGAACGTTGCCAGATGAACGTTTCCTTTTAGGTCAATGAGGGCCTACCGCAGGCACCAGTGAAGGTGCCTGTTCTCAGGCTGTGTTAACTAAGTTACGCAAGTGCTGCGGGACCCAAGCTAGCTCTGGACAGAAAGGCTCTGCTGCCTGCACGGTCACTGGGTGTCCAGGTCTTTGCAACACCGTGGACTGCAGCCCTCCAGGCTCCTCGGTCCATAGCATTTTCCAGGCAAGACTACTGGAGCAGGCTGCCATTTCCTACTCCGGGGATCTTCCCACCACAGGGGTCGAACCCTCGCCTCTTGCACCTCCTGCATTGCAGGCAGCTACTTTACCGCTGAGCCACCTGGGAAGCCAAAAGATTACGCCCACTCTGGAAAAAAGACGGTGGATTAGCCAGTCCGAATCCGACTAAGCAGTGGGCTATTGCTGTGTCTACAAAGCATGTGGTTGTTTAGAAATCTGAATTTGCTATCTAGTTAGTCCAAATCCTGAAATTTTCAAAGTAATCTTTTAAATGCTTCAAAGAAACTTACATTTCTAATCTTATGATTCAGAGACAAGCGTAGCAAAAAGAGTTGGAGGACGTTTAGTTAAGCATCTCCTAAAGCATGGGTTCCGTGTCTTTAAATTTTCATCTCTATGGAAAGAAGGAGAAAAGGGGTGTGTGGCTAAATAAGGATAAAGAATGCTGCTCTGAAACAAGGCTTTAGAGAGTCTTGGAACAGAATAATAGATGTAAATGCAAACTCTATACCAATAAGTTCCAAGCTGAGTTTTCAAGACTTGGGTCTCAAAAAGATACCAAAATGCCAGCATCTTCCNTTTAGTTAAGCATCTCCTAAAGCATGGGTTCCGTGTCTTTAAATTTTCATCTCTATGGAAAGAAGGAGAAAAGGGGTGTGTGGCTAAATAAGGATAAAGAATGCTGCTCTGAAACAAGGCTTTAGAGAGTCTTGGAACAGAATAATACATGTAAATGCAAACTCTATACCAATAAGTTCCAAGCTGAGTTTTCAAGACTTGGGTCTCAAAAAGATACCAAAATGCCAGCATCTTCCACGATCCAGGTGAAGGCATGAAGCTCTGTTTTGTACCATATAACTGACCCTTTGGACACGACAGACAATTAACATGTAGGCTAGCTATATGATTTCAACTTTTTAACTTTTGGACTGGCTCCCAAAAAGGCAACTGAATACATCAAATTCTCTTTTTAAAGTATTTGAATTAAAAAAAAAAAAAGTGAAAAAAAATTTTCAGTTTTTCAATAAGATGATGGACCTCCATGGGGTGAATAGCCACACCCACGTGTAAGTTATGAGGAGTGAAAAAGAGAAAAGTGATGGGAAACACTTCACAGAGGGACAGAAATAAACAGAAGGTAGGAACACAGAAAAACCACAGTAATAGCAGCGCTCTGGAGGAAAGGCACTTACGATCAAAGACACCAAGAGCAACGGGGTGAGCCAGGGTGGTCAATACTCAAGCTACTACCAATCAACAGATGCGATATGGTGATTATCAGAAACTTGGAGGGCCTGGCAGTCTGAGATATTAGGACTTTGATTTTGCCTTATGAGCCTTGAAATTCTCCGGATCAAAACTGGCAGACAGCCCAAAATGTTTTATGGAAGTTCTTTGGCTGGTGAGAACCCCTAGCTCACAAACAAGTCTTCAACCCTGACTCCAACCAGCTTCCCGATGAGTCTCTGGGTGATGGAGAAGCCTCCACCCCCACCCACTAGAGGCTTCATTCCAGAGGGCAGAGCCTGGAACAATGAGTAGCTAAGGAAGAACCAATTTTCACCCCCTAGAAAGTGAAGAATCAACCTGATTTCTATTAACCCCCTCCCTATGAGCTACCTCTGGATTCCAGAAGCTAGAGATTAGAGGAGACGGATGGTGGTTACGAAGGACCGGTGTAGGTAATGAAGGAAGCGGTGCCCTGGGGTCGTGACACCATTGCTTAAGCTCTGGCTTTTGCACTCGCCTCTTATCCTTTGACAAGCCACTTTCACTTCCTGACCCTCAGCCTACACATTTCAAGAGCGAAAATTCATAACAGCTATTTCAGGATTATTGAGAGAAGTCAGTCAATTAATGTGGAAACGTCCAGCACAGAATGAGAGCCTCATAAATCTAACAATTTTCACAGAATTGCTTTGTCTCAAGGCCCCTCCAAAAAAATCCGAGACAGACGATAACCGTGTTTGTAGCAGAACAAAAATAAATTATGAAAAGGCTCACCAGGAATTGCTGAAATGCCTGGAAACGTTTGACATGAAGAATAAGAGACGAGATAAAAGTGGGCACGATCGCTCTGTGTCTCAGGAGAGAGGGGTCTTGCTCATGCAGAATCAAGCATAATACTAACGTGGAAAACTTAACCTTAAACTCGGTCGCTCAGTCATGTCGGATTCTTTGCAACCCGGTGGACTGTAGCCTGCCAGGCTTCTCTGTCCATGGGGTTTCCCAGGCAAGAATACTGGAGGGGGTTGCCTTTTCTCCTCCAAGGGGACCTTCCAGACCCAGGGATCAAACCTGCTTCTCTTGCACCGGCAGATTATCGACCACTGTGCCAACTGGGAAGCCCAACACTAATGTCCAGAGGATGCAGAAAGGGCAAGGTGGCTTTCCCAACAGGGAGAATTTTCCAAAGGTAGACTGCCCATCAGGTCACAGAGGACCCTGCGCCTGACCACTCTGGAGGCACTATTCTCCTCACACTCTACGTCCTGCTGGGAGTTGTCAGGGCCCAACTTTGGAATCCATGTAAGGCAGCCCTGGTGTACACCTGGGCTGCGTGACAATCTGTTGGGGATATTCTAGGAAAGGGAGACTCCAGATTGGTCCCTTCCAGTCTTGATAGTCTAAGGCTCTCTGGTCTTAGACAGGCAGCAAGCAAGTGTTGTCTTAGACCTTAGACAGCAAGCAAGTGAACCTGAGGAAATAACTACCCCAGGCCCATTTTCCAGAAGGATGACAGGTAGGTAAACATTCTCCATAGTAACCGCCCCGCCAGCTGTAAATTCTTTTGTTGCTATTGTTTATTTTTATTTATCTCTCCACTTGGTGCACCAGGTCTTTGCTATAGAACACGGAATCTTCAATCTTTTTTAGCATGCGGAGTCTTTATTGCGGCATGTGAGACCTAGTTCCCTGGCCAGGGATCGAACCCAGGCCCCCTGCACTGGAAGCTCGGAGTCTTAGCCACTGGACCACCGGGGCAGTGCCTGTGGATTCTTTAAATCACAACATTCTTTTCTCTCTCTGAGCAGAAAAACATAAGATTTTCATCGAACATCTGACAGTAAAGAAGACACGGGCCTGCAGGTCTGGAATCTCTAATTCCATTCTCCTTCTGGGGCCACCCAGCTGCATGGAACCTGTAGCCGAAGAGATCTCACCACTGCGATAGAATTCATTCAGTGGATTCACAGACCACCCCGAACTGACCATTCAGCCCTTCTTGATGTTACACAGTTTCTCTCTGGTCGCCCTTCTGGGAAGCGTGGAGATGCTCACTCTAGCCCCCAGGGACACCCAGCTCGCACCCCCATGGACTTCTTCCCGGGCCCTCTTTCCCTGCCAGATGCCGCTACGTCTTGGCCATCAGCCCTCCGATCCCGGCCACCCTGAGCACAAGCCAAAGGGTCCTCTCCTACAGCCGATGTGCAGCCCAGTTCTTTGTCTTCACCGACTTCACCATCAGCTTCACCGTCCATTCACTCTGCCTGCTCGTTGGGATGGCCTGTGGCCGCTTTGTTGCCGTTGGCGACCCGCTGAGCTAGGATGTGGTGATGTCCCTGAGGCCTGCGTCTGGGGGTCATCGAGGGCCATCCTGCGCACCGTGTGCACCTGTACCCTCCGCTTCTGTGACGACAAGCAGGCCCACCTCTCCTGCCATCTCCCGCCCCTGCTGAAGCTCGCCTCCAGCAGCATGATGCACAGTGAGACTGTCCCCCTCTTTCCTGCCAAACTCGCCTTCCCGGCCAGTGGCGTGAGCATCCTGGTCTCCCGCCCGCTCATCATCAGAGCGACTCTGAGGGTGGCGTCTGCTGGCGGGAAGCCAAGCCCTTCTCCCCTGCACCTCCTGTCTCGCTGCCCCTCTTCCCTTTGTGACACTCGCCTCCATGTGCCCGAGAAGCGACTCGGGCAAAATCCCCAGAGAACAAGAGCGTGTCTTTTACACTGCGGGCTTCCCTATGCTGGATCCTTTGACCTACAGTCTGAGGAACAAACACAGAGAAGGCGCAATCGGAAAAGTCATTTGTAAAATTCAGTTCCCAAGGGATGTAGCTTAGATAAGGGTCCTTCATCCTCACCCACGTTCTCCCCAGAGAGATAAGCATCAGTAGCATCAGTGCCATATGAAGCTTACCCTAAAGAATGAACGCTTTCACTGGCACCTCGGAAGTGGGCAAGAACTTTTCTCTGTAAGAAAAGCTGCAAGCTTGGTGAAATTTGTTTGGCTGGTTCCTTCTGCCTCTTTTTCCTTTCCCTCTTCCTCTTTAGTCCAGCCCCCAAATTATCAGAGTTCTAGGGCAACTCTCTGATATCACAGAGCTAAACGATAGCATAATCCTAGTAAACTGATCACCACATCCAACCTCCCATTCCCCAACGCAACCATGCTTGGGTCTCCAGTTACCCTTTCTTTATCCTTTTGTCTCTATGCTCATTAATATCGACCTTTACTCTTTATGAAAGAATTATAGCTGGGGATCATGCTAATGGGAGAATAAGGGATTTTTTTAATGATATGGATAACCTGCTGTTTGCTCTTTTTTTCTATTTTTTAAAATTTATTTATTTAATTGGAGGATAATTACGATATTATGATGGCTTACGCCATACCTCAGTATGAATCAGCCATAGGCATTTGTGCCAGATGCTCTTTATAGGGGACACTTTTTAAAGATATGGCGTAGATTGGTTGAAGACAAAAGAATGAGAAATTCTATTTCATGGAAACACTAAGATAAAGAAGCTAGGATGTCTATGTGATTATTGAACATGAGACTCTAAGGAAAAGAACACAAGCAGAGATAAACAAAAACATGAGTTTTTCAGAAGGACACAGAATCATACAGTTAATGTGCCCAATAACACAGCTTCAAAATACGTGAAGAAAATACATAGATGGATATGCTAACCCTTCTCTTTGGTAATATGTAGAAAAAGTAGGTCAAAGTCAGTAAGGGCAGACAGTTGAATACCACTAACCAAACTGATCTAACTGACATGCATGGAATGTCACACACCCAAAGCCAGAAGAATCCAAACTCTGTTCAAGTTTATGTGGAACACCCACCAAAGTGGATTACATGCTGGTTAGGTCTCAGTAAATCACAAAGAAATGAAATCAAGACAGACAAGTTCTCTTTCCACAATGAATTAAACGAATAATGCTGGTGGGGGTTTAGTCCCTAAGTCATGAGCAACACTTGAGACCCATGGACTGTAGCCCGCCAGGCTCCTCCTCCATGGGATTCTCTAGGCCACAGCACTGGAGTGGGTTGCCATTTCCTTCCCCAGGGGATCTTCCCAACCCAGGAATCGAACCCAGGTCTCCCACACTGCAGGCAGATTCTTTACCAACTGAGCTACAAGGGAAGCCCAATAATGTTAGTAATTAATGACTAAAAGAAATTAAAGAATACACTCCCAAATAACCTGTGCAGGAAAAATAAAATGAAAATAAGCAAATATTTTAAACTGAGCACTAATAAAATAAATATGAAAATTTGGGATGGGGATGATATTAAAGCAGTGCTTAGAGTTCTAAATGGCTATACTAAGGGGGAAATGTCTTGAATCAATTATCTAAGCTTCCACCTCAAGAAGCTAGAAAAAGGAGATCAAATTAAACTCAAAGAAAATAGAATAAAAGAAGCAGTAAAGATGAGAAAAAGATCCATGACGTAAAAAATATAGATGAATGTCAATTATACCTCAACAAAGCTGTTAATAAAAATAGATTTTAAAAACTCAACAAAAACTCAAACTTTGCTTCCTTGAAAAGATTAATAGATGTCTCAAGCACCAGTAATATAAATTTTAAAAGGGCATTACTACAGATCCTATAGGTATCATAAAATAGAATAAGGAGATAGTATAACCAACATTATGCCAAAAAATTTGAAAACAGAGAAAACAGACAAATTCTCTAATAAACATAAGCTTCACAAACTAAAATAATAATAAAATCTGAATTATCCTACATTTGTTGAAGGAGTTGGATGCGTTTTAAACAACTGCCAAGACATTCCCATGTGCAATGTGGGAACTCCTGCACTAAGAACTCCAATCTCTCCATGCCAGGGTCCAGCCCCGGTGGATCCAGGGTGATTCGAAGGGTGGACAGCATTGGCATCTTAGAAAAAACTTATTTAATTACAGATAGAGAGGGATTAGAAAATTAGCAAAGAAAAGAGGCTGAATAACTTGACTTACATGGAAAACCAGTCTCCACCTACGTAGGCTACAGGCGTCTTTCCGTTCTCCCGAGGGAAAGGAGGCACTGACCCCCCCCCCCNGCCCCCCGTAAAGTCAGAGGTGTAGGTGAGAGCATAAAACAGACTCTGGTTTTGGGGATAGATGCTCGAAAACAGGGGGTTTCCTGAGGCTTGATCACGCCTTTGTGTATGCCAGGCCTCCTTCCTCATGACCTTTGCCACGGGCGGAGTTCCTCACACTGGCCCCCGGCATCTCTGTGTGCTCTCTGACCCTTGGTACGATCAGTATAAAATTACAGGGCTCAGGAGAATCATTTTCCAGTTTCTTATACCTTTAAAGATACATCTACCCTATGTCCCAGTCATCCCTTCTCCTTGGTATGGACTCATGAGAATAAACCCCTATGTTCACCCAAAACAACTTTTATAGCAACATCCACTGAAGCTTTATTCATAGAAACTCAACACTGAAAACAACCCAGATGTGTACAAAAGAATGGATAAATGAACTGTAGTCTATTCACACTCAGCAGTTTTTAAAGAAATAAACCATTGGTGATCCATACAACACAGACAATCTCAAAAAAAGAAAGTTATGATGGATGAAAGAAGCCAGACAGAAAGGCCTCACTTCTGTGAAGTTCAGGTGGACAAACTAACCTGTGCAAATGGAAAGCAGATGGTGGCTGTCTCTGGAGGATGAGGGAAGCATGGTGGTCTGGATGGAGCAGGAAGGATTTCCCGGGCTATGGAAATCTTCCACAGCTTGATCTGTGCGGTGGTTGTACGTGTACACGTAGCTATCAAGATGCATTAATCTGCCCACTTGAGCTGCAGCACAGTGTGTTTGTTGTTGTTGTCCAGTTGCTGTGTGTGCTGCACTTCATTGCTCAGTTGTGTCTGACTCTTTGTGACCCCGTGGACTGCAGCCCTCCAACTCCTCTGCCCGTGGGGATTCTCCAAGCAAGAGCACTGGAGTGGGTTGCAATGCCCTTCTCCAGGGGATCTTCCCAACCCAGAGATCGAACCCAGGTCTCCTGCGTGGCAGGCGGATGCTTTACCATCTGAGCCGCCAGGGGAGCCTGTTCAGTGACTGTCATGTCAGTGACTGTATTCATATTACACCTCAATAGAGAGCCGCTGGCGTGAAACCATAAACCTGTATTTAGCATCAGTTACCTTGAAGGAAGGAAAGGCTTTAATGCTTCAAGAAGAAAAAGAGAAAGCAGGAAAGAAGGAAGAAAGGTGAAGGCAGGAGGGAGGGAGGGAGCGGGGAAGGAGGAGAGGAAGGAAAAGCACATTTACAACTGAAAGTTTCCCGGTCGGTCTTTACTGAGGCCTGTTGTCCTGGCATCCTAGCCAGGGTAGCAATTGTCCCGACTTTCCGCTTTTTAATTAATAGCTTGACAGACTTCCATTTTTGTACTTCACCTTCTACCGTGGTCAGTCTAATAGTGCGGGGGACATGTACACAGTGAGCAGGGCTATCGCACTGACATGTGTTTAAATCTGAAAGACTAATCAGCCAAATCTCATCTCTCTTTATTTGATCCTTTCCAGAATGAAATCTCTTGTCCAAGGACAGCAAGCAAGGTGCCCTCTGCCTAAAAAATTTAAAAAAAAAAAAAAAGAAAAAAGAAACCACCCAGACACAGGATCTAGAGACAGCTCATTTCTTAGGTCTAGGGTGGTGGTGAGAGGAATATTCAGACCAGCGGTTCCTGGCAGCCACTGGTGTGCTAGCCAACTATACTGTGGTCCATGACTCAGCATGTGATGCCAACAGGTTGTCCACTAGGCTGACTCCTAGGTATACATGACCTCCTGCTATAGTGTATCAGAGAGTAGTCCGAAAGCTTTTGCCACAGCACTTTGGTCCCTTTTTGTACAAGGCCGAAGTCAGGCCAGTATCTATTTTGTTGGGTATCATTTTCATATTTTGCAGTGAGCACTTTTGGTAGGAAAAAAAAACAGAAGTGCATGTTACTCAAGACAGTTGATGATGAACATATATTTTGCACAAAATATTTGTCGTCATTTATCAGCCACGGCAGATGTCTCAGTAGTGTCCACGAGGATTTGAACAGTAGAAGATACAAATCACCCGAAGACGCATCGCCCCTTGCTTTCAAAGCCCGTGCCCGATGACAACAATTTAAATAGCGGGTATGTCTACATTTCACTCCGCAGAGCACGACTTTTCAAACTCATCGAAACTAGATTGGCTCATTTCTTTCATTTCAATGTTTTGTGCACAGAGAGAAAGTGAAACAATACTCGGCAATGTCTTGTCTCCAATAGAAAATTACAATTTCACACAGTAACATGACAGTGGTTTTATGTGTCATTAAAAACTTCAAACAAAATCTACTTCAATCATTTGATTTTTTTTTTCCTCCAATTCCTCAAAGCAAAGCTGTTGAGAGTTATTCTGACAAATATGAAATGGCTGACATTACTGTGAACGCTGCTGTAAATTCCACATAAAACATCAAGCTTGAAAACAACACTCCTTGCTTGTGTGCGGGTAAGACAAATACAAGTTTTACTGAAGCACGAAATCATGAACAAAAGAAAAGGATGTTCTTATTGAATTATGAAACCTATGGCACAGACTTATATTTGAAGTCAACTGTGGCGCACATAATTTAGAATCACATCCAAATGCGTTATGGTGGTTTTTCCATCAAAATAGAAGCTGTAGTTTTTAGCATTTACAAGTATTTTCATAGCGATACAGTTTAAAAGGGAGTACAAAATGTTTTGATCAAGATGGGATTGAATAACAAAAGCAAAACCTCTCTGGCATGGCAGCTCAGCATTTCTTTCCTGCTTCTTATCCACAGCATCATAGAAGTATGCAAGCCTTTGAAATGCTCCTCTTTAATCAACCTGAGTGATCTACAATAATATTGAGCTCCTTTGTTTAAAAGTTCCCAAAATTTGAATTGTGTTTATTTAAAATCAGTTAGAAATCTTGATCTTTAATCAAAAAATGTAAGGAATGGAGCACAGGAACCTTCAACTTTTGAAGGTTGTAGCAAGTTCCAAGTATTGAAAGCAAGTCTTGCAAACTAGAAGGCATTGAAATTGAAATTTATCCATTCCATTGAAAAGGAAAAACTAAACAAACACACAAATCAATGTACAAGATTTAATTCTGAATTTACACAATTGTGGCTTGGATTATGTCGACTTGTGACAAGACTTTTTAGTGGAGTCCCTGACTGACTTGGAGAAATTTCTCTTCTGAACTGGAATTAAATAATAAAGTCAATCATTTTTCATTCAACATTTAAATTTGATGAAACATTCAAAAGATCATAATTTTATGATTTTTGTCTTGAAATTATCAAAGAAAAGTAGGTGTTCTAACTAAAGGTCAAAAAATGCATGTGTGTAAATACTTATATTCACTGAAACATACAGTTCAATGTGAAAAAACAGAATTAAGAATATTCTCCCTTCAGCAAAATTTTCTTAAGCATACTAGACACCTCTATGAAGAAACAGTAGTGATTCCCTCAAGACTNAGAATCACATCCAAACGCGTTATGGTGGTTTTTCCATCAAAATAGAAGCTGTAGTTTTTAGCATTTACAAGTATTTTCATAGCGATACAGTTTAAAAGGGAGTACAAAATGTTTTGATCAAGATGGGATTGAATAACAAAAGCAAAACCTCTCTGGCATGGCAGCTCAGCATTTCTTTCCTGCTTCTTATCCACAGCATCATAGAAGTATGCAAGCCTTTGAAATGCTCCTCTTTAATCAACCTGAGTGATCTACAATAATATTGAGCTCCTTTGTTTAAATGTTCCCAAAATTTGAATTGTGTTTATTTAAAATCAGTTAGAAATCTTGATCTTTAATCAAAAAATGTAAGGAATGGAGCACAGGAACCTTCAACTTTTGAAGGTTGTAGCAAGTTCCAAGTATTGAAAGCAAGTCTTGCAAACTAGAAGGCATTGAAATTGAAATTTATCCATTCCATTGAAAAGGAAAAACTAAACAAACACACACATCAATGTACAAGATTTAATTCTGAATTTACACAATTGTGGCTTGGATTATGTCGACTTGTGACAAGACTTTTTAGTGGAGTCCCTGACTGACTTGGAGAAATTTCTCTTCTGAACTGGAATTAAATAATAAAGTCAATCATTTTTCATTCAACATTTAAATTTGATGAAACATTCAAAAGATCATAATTTTATGATTTTTGTCTTGAAATTATCAAAGAAAAGTAGGTGTTCTAACTAAAGGTCAAAAAATGCATGTGTGTAAATACTTATATTCACTGAAACATACAGTTCAATGTGAAAAAACAGAATTAAGAATATTCTCCCTTCAGCAAAATTTTCTTAAGCATACTAGACACCTCTATGAAGAAACAGTAGTGATTCCCTCAAGACTATTATAGTTTGCCACAACATCTGGATAAATCTCACTAGTATAATGTTGAATGAAAAGAAACAGACACAAATGACTATATATTATATGATTCCAGATACATAAAGGACAGAGGCAAACAAAGTAATCAGTGCTACTAGACCTGGGTCAGGAGCAGCGATTGGAATGGCACACAGAAGGGCTTCAGGGATTAGTGATGCATTTGATTTCCATCTGGTGCTAGTAACTCAGGTCTGTTCAGACTGAAAACTCATGTATGACATTAATTTTTCTGAGTGTTTGTTATACTTCAATGATCTTTTTAAAATACTATGGATATTATGGATACTCTTCTACATGACTATGATACTATAATATTACTGTTACCCAGTCCAAGTTCGCTCTGCTTGTTGCATGACAGGTCAGTGACTCAGAGACCAGGTATCGAGGCAAGGAGAACTTTATTTGGACAGCCAGCAGACAGAGAAGATGGCTGACTAATGTTTCAAAGCAGCATCTTATGAGGTCTGACCAGGTTCTTTTACAGGTCAAAGATTGGGAGAGGTTAAGAAACAAAGTAAAAAGGCCATTCATCTTGCAAAAATCTCCTAGAATAGCAAGCAAAAAAGAACTCTACTGGCAGCTGTCCTAACCCAGGGGTTGGTTCTTTCTCCACCATTCTGTTCCCCATGGCACCCCCTTCCAGAGCTATGAGAGAGCTAGTGGACCTCCCACCAGGGGCAGAGGGACAGGGAATGTGTTCATTTCTTCCTTCTGACCATTCACAGGTGGACAGGGTCCGGAACAAAGGCACTTCCATTTAACAGTCAGGCAGAGGGTCAGGGTTCTTTGAGGTAAGTTCCCTTCTGTGTGATTATAATAACAAAGGCAACGCAAAGCAAGCCAAAGAAACAGCTCCAACGTGCAGTTGTTAGGTTTGGTTCTTCCCTGCAGTACCACCACACCTAAGAAAATGGCCGATTATCCCTTCACAGTGTTTAATATCTTGTCCTCACTCACATTTTCCTTATTTACCCAAGAATGGGTTTTGCAGTTTTTACTAGTTTTAATCCAGGTCCAGTCTAAATTAAAGCCCTGCATTTGACTGCCTTCTTTTAATCTCATACAGTCCTCCTTCCTTTTCACTTGTTCTGAGACACATTGCTGTGTTATAAATATTCTACATTCTCAATTTGTCTGAGTGGTTGGAGTGGGCGGAATTCTACAATCCCCTCTCCTAGGATGCGGGCAGCCCCTGAGATACGATGGGATAGCACTTCTGTTATGAGAGTACCAGATTTTTAAGATGTAAGAGGATCCCCAGTTAGTTGACTCTGAGTTCATCCAAACAGGCAGCCTGACCAGGTCTGACTTGATGGAGTAAGCCTCAAAGAGAAAGTGAAGTCACTCAGTCGTGTCCGACTCTTTGCGATCCCATGGACTGTAGCCCACCAGGCTCCTCTGTCCCTGGGATTCTCCAGGCAAGAACACTGGAGTGTGTTGCCATTGCCTTCTCCAATGTATGAAAGTGAAAAATGAAAGTGAAGTCGCTCATCAGTCGTGTCTGACTCTTTGCAACCCCAGGGACTGCAGCCTACCAGGCTCCTCTGTCCATGGGATTTTCCAGGCAAGAGTACTGGAGTGAGTTGCCATTTCCTTCTCCAGGGGATCTTCCCAACCCAGGAATTGAACCTGGATTTCCCACATTGTAGGCAGATGCTTTACTGTTTGAGCCACCAGGGAAGAAGCCTCAAAGAGAAATTTCAAAACAGTAGAGACATTGTCTTACATGCCTTGTAGAAGCAAGCTTCCACTCGGTGAGAGGGGGCCAAGAGACAAGGGTGGGCTTGAAACCAGCCTGGCCTGCAGCTACCAAGGAAATGGGCACCACAGTCCTAAACTCACAAAGCAATGAATTCTGCCAACAACCTGAAGGGACTCAAAGAGAACTTTGAGTCTCAGGTGAAATTATTATCCCACCCAGTGCTTACATTTCAGCCATAGGAGAAGAAGAAGCAGAAGACACGGATAACTCAAGCCCTGACGGCCGTCTCATGGACATTGCTGCTGCTGCTGCTAATTCGCTTCAGTCGTGTCCAACTCTGTGTGACCCCATAGACAGCAGCCCACCAGGCTCCCCCATCCCTGGGATTCTCCAGGCAAGAACACTGGAGTGGGCTGCCATTTCCTTCTCCAATCATGGACATTATGAGATAATAAATACGTGTCATTTTGTAACAGGGAAGAACAGCTCTGCCTCCATATTAGATTAGATCTGTTTCTTTCACTTTAGCCTTTGTAACCTATGCTTTTGTTTAGAGTTAAGAATGTTGCCTATAGCCTGAAATATATAAGATAGTCAGTACTCAAGGTTCTGACCTTCAAGAGTATAAGGGTTTTCCATTCATACAGAGACAAAAAGTGGCAGAACTGAGAATAACATTGTCTTTATTGGAGGTTTATAGAAACATCCAAAGAAGGCAATGGCACCCCACTCCAGTACTCTTGCCTGGAAAATCCCATGGACAGAGGAGCCTGGTAGGCTGCAGTCCATGGGATCGCTAAGAGTTGGACACAACTGAGCGACTTGACTTTCACTTTTCACTCTCATGCATTGGAGAAGGCAATGGCAACCCCCTTCAGTGTTCTTGCCTGGAGAATCCCAGGGACAGGGGAGCCTGGTGGGCTACAATCCATGGGATCACACAGAGTCGGACACGACTGAAGCAACTTAGCAGCAGCAGCATAGGAACATCATGACCCGACCTATTTGGACAAAGGATTCCTGCACCAAGAAGCTTGAACAGCCAACTTCACCCTCCCTAACCTTGCCATTAACCACCAAAGCAACCCAGCAATCCCCTACTGTGCACATACCCTGAGAACACCATCATTCAAAAACACACGTGTACTCTCCACTGTTCACTGCAGCAGTATTTTCAATAGCCAGGACACAGAAGCACCTAAATGTCCATCAACNAACAGCCAACTTCACCCTCCCTAACCTTGCCATTAACAACCAAAGCGACCCAGCAATCCCCTACTGTGCACATACCCTGAGAACACCATCATTCAAAAACACACGTGTACTCTCCACTGTTCACCGCAGCAGTATTTTCAATAGCCAGGACACAGAAGCACCTAAATGTCCATCAACAGATGAATGGATTAAAAAAAGATGCTGTGCATATATACAAAAGAATATTAGTCAAAAAAAGATGCAGAGAAGGCCTTTGACAAAATTCAACATCCATTTATGATAAAAACTCTCCAGAAAGCAGGAATAGAAGGAACATACCTCAACATAATAAAAGCTATATATGACAAACCCNTGGTCATATTCACTTGAAAACTGAAGGGAGAAGAAGGAAAATTGGGTGAAGATAGGCAAAGTGCACACAGTTCCAGTTATAAATGAGTACCAGGGAGGTAACTTACAGCATGGTGAATATCTGGCCCCGTGGACTGTAGCCCGCCAGGCTCCTCTGTCCGTGGAATTCTCCAAGCCAGAATATAGAGTGGGTAGCCATGCCCTCGTCCAGGGGATCTTCCCAATCCAGGGACTGAACCCAGGTCTCCCACCTTGCAGGCAGACTCTTTACCACCTGAGCTACCAGGGAATCCCCATAATTAACCCTGCTTTATGCAATACATGAAAGCTGTTTTGAGAGTAAATCCTAACAGTTTTCATCACAAGAAAAGAAATTTATTTCTTTTATTTATATCTCTGATGATGGATGTTCAGTGAACTTACTGTGGTCATCATTTCCTGATATATGTGAGTCAAATAGTCATGCTGTACACATTAAACTTATCCAGGGCTGTATGTCAATTATGGGCTTCCCTGGGGGCTCAGTGGTAAAGAATCTGCCTGCCAATGCACGAGCTGAGAGTTTAATCCCTGTATTGGGAAGATGCCCTGGAGATGGAAATGGCAACCTGCTCCAGTATTCTTGCCTAAGAAAATCCCATGGACAGCAGAGGCTGGTNCAGGGCTGTATGTCAATTATGGGCTTCCCTGGGGGCTCAGTGGTAAAGAATCTGCCTGCCAATGCACGAGCTGAGAGTTTAATCCCTGTATTGGGAAGATGCCCTGGAGATGGAAATGGCAACCTGCTCCAGTATTCTTGCCTAAGAAAATCCCATGGACAGCAGAGGCTGGTGGGCTACAGTCCATGGGGTCGCAAAAGTCAGATAAGACTTAGCAACTGAACAACATGTCAATTCTATTTCAATAAAACTGGAAGAAAAACTAAAGTGTACAATTCAAAACAAGAGAAAATTAGAATTCGCCCTGAGAGAAGCCTTCTAGGACATTCAGGCCCCAGCATCACACTGTGGTCCTTACAGGCGGAAGATACTTTCAAGAAGCCCACGAAACCACCGAGAGAGGCCAGGGAGAGGCCAGTGGGCAAAACGCAAGGCAAAACCACCCCGGCCTCGCAGAGGGTGTCTCGGCCCCACCGGCCTTCACACACTGAGCCTCGGTCGTGTGTCACAAGAGGGATTCGCTGCTGAAGTCAAGTCTGAGAACCACCCATGGACTCCAGTATTTTCCTACCACAGGAGAGAAAATGGAGGCCCATCGGGGTGTCTGCCACACAACTCTGAGTACAGCCCAAAGCAGCCTGAAGCTGACCCCTAAGGCCGCGGCCCCCGGGAGCCCCGTGTCAGCTTCCCCACCCCGGTGACAGGCCCGCAGCCACAGGCCACCAGCTGCTTCTCTGGCCTGTTCTCCAGCCTTTCCCTGGAGACCTCAGGCCTCTCTGCTNGAAAAACTAAAGTGTACAATTCAAAACAAGAGAAAATTAGAATTCGCCCTGAGAGAAGCCTTCTAGGACGGTCAGGCCCCAGCATCACACTGTGGTCCTTACAGGCGGAAGATACTTTCAAGAAACCCACGAAACCACCGAGAGAGGCCAGGGAGAGGCCAGTGGGCAAAACACAAGGCAAAACTGCCCTGGCCTCGCAGAGAGTGTCTCGGCCCCACTGGCCTTCACACACTGAGCCTTGGTCATGTGTCATAAGAGGGATTCGCTGCTGAAGTCAAGTCTGAGAACCATCCATGGACTCCTTTATTTTCCTACCACAGGAGAGAAAACGGAGGCCCATCGGGGTGTCTGCCACACAACTCTGAGTACAGCCCAAAGCAGCCTGAAGCTGACCCCTAAAGCCGCGGCCCCCGGGAGCCCCGTGTCAGCTTCCCCACTCGGGTGACAGGCCCGCGGCCACAGGCCACCAGCTGCTTCTCTGGCCTGTTCTCCAGCCTTTCCCTGGAGACCTCAGGCCTCTCTGCTGGGATCGCTGGGTGAATTTTGGCTTCGAAGATTCTGCAGTGTAAGCAGGCCCAGGAGACCCTGGGCAGGAAAGTCTGAGGTGTTTAGAAACATGGGCCCCCTGCCGCAGCGTCCTGGAAGAAAGGAAGGGCCTGCTGGGCAGGGCACACTCCCAGCTCCCACTNTGGGATCGCTGGGTTAATTTTGGCTTCGAAGATTCTGCAGTGTAAGCAGGCCCAGGAGACCCTGGGCAGGAAAGTCTGAGGTGTTTAGAAACATGGGCCCCCTGCCGCAGCGTCCTGGAAGAAAGGAAGGGCCTGCTGGGCAGGGCACACTCCCAGCTCCCACTGTCCCAGCCAATGTCTCCCTCAGCCAGGACGTCAGGAGCTTCAGGACCGGTCAGAGTGTGAGCGGCCAGGATGAGGCTGCTGGGATGAGGGCTGGAAGGGTGTCCCAGAGCCCTGGAGAAGCCCAAGGGTACAGTGGTGGAGGGCGAAGTCTGGGAGCTCGTCGACGCTCACTGTGCTCCTGTTCAGGGTCTCGGAAAGACCCAGTACAGGTGTCTGGAGCCTCCGAGGGAAGCCAGGCCCCAGGGTGTCTGCTGGCCGAGAAGCCCCAGCCTCCTGCTCACAGGACAGGGCAGCCCCTGTGCCCAGCCCAGGGGTCCTTGGGGCCCTGCTCTCAGGAATGCCTGCGGGGGACACTGTCTGGGCTCCGGGGTACCTCCCAGCATTCAGGCCCTCAAACNGGTGTCTGCTGGCCGAGAAGCCCCAGCCTCCTGCTCACAGGACAGGGCAGCCCCTGTGCCCAGCCCAGGGGTCCTTGGGGCCCTGCTCTCAGGAATGCCTGCGGGGGACACTGTCTGGGCTCCGGGGTACCTCCCAGCATTCAGGCCCTCAAACGTCTTCTCTGCAGAAGGGGATGTGATCATCGAGCCTGTGACCCCCTTACACGCAGTGCTGGGTCAGCCAAAGGTCACCTCTGGCAGCCTCCATGCCCACGGTGGGTCGTGCTTTTTGCCTATGCAGACGGAGGGGAGAGGCAGGGGGAAGTGGAGGAGCCCTCCTGATCAATGCAGGCATTGGGGGACCCCAGGCCTGCCACCCAGCCTCCAAGGCCCCCTGGCAGGGACACCCATGCAGGGAGGGCCCCTGCGCGGTGGGTGGTGGAGACGCTCAAGTCTTTGAGGAAACGGAGGAACACCCCCTTCTCACATCGGATGGTGCTATGCGTGTGTGTGTGTGCGCACACGCTCAATCACGTCAAAGTCTTTGCGACACCAAGGACTGAAACCTACCAGGCTCCTCTGCCCATGGGATTCTCCAGGCAAGAATACTGGAGGGGAGAAGATTCCCTTCTCCAGGGGATCTTCCCAATCAGGGAAAGAGAAGCTCTCCGGCATTGGCAGGCAGATTCTTCACCATCTGAGCCACCATAATGCTAATATCCCTTAAACGCGATGGAGGGAAGAGTTAGCAGGTTTAGAGCTAAGAATGTTCCAGAATCATGGCTGCAGGAGCCGCAGTCAGACGTATCTGCACGCACATTTCTGGGATGAAAGAGAAGGCAGCCCCAGGCCATGCTTGTCAGCAACTTTCTCCCACGAGTCCAGATTCCACAGATGCCTGAACGGTTTCCAAGGTTTCCCTGGTTTCTACCCAGATTTCAACCTGTGAGCCTGCAGGGTCTATCCAGAAGGGTCCCCAGGAAGTACGGAGCCGAACCCCACCATCCGCCTTCCCCAGGTCTGTGTGACCTCTTCCTGCCCGAGTCTTTGTCAGAAGCCGTCCGGGGTGTCTTCTGCAGCTACTCACCTCTCCTTGCTTGTTTCGGTGGCCACTCATCCATGTAGGCGTGTGCCCGTGTGTCCCCCTGGGCACAGGCTGCCAGATCCCACACGCATCCATCCCACTCAGTATACCCCGTCTGCCTGTCTCAGCCACAGCTGAGCACCTGTCTCTGGGTGCGTCTGCCTGCCTCCACACCTGAGCCATGTACCCCAGCCCGCGGGCCCACCTGAGTCTGGGGACCCGATGCCGTGTGTGCGTATGTGTGGCTCTCAGCATCTGTACGTCTGGACGCCCTTGTGTGTCCATCCCTTTGTGTGGCACTTTGTCCATCTTGGAGAGGCCGCCAGCCTTTCTCCTTGATGGTCCACTCGTACATGCCTATATTCCCTAGACACCCCGGTCCCCTCGAGGCTTCTTTCTTTCAACAGTGAAAGTGAAGTCGTTCAGTCGTGTCCGACTCTTTGTGATCCCATGGACTGTAGCCTACAAGGCTCCTCTGTCCATGGGATTCTCCAGGCAATAGTACTGAAGTGGATTGCCATTCCCTTCTCCAGGGGATCTTCCCGACCCGGGGATCGAACCCAGGTCTCCCACATTGTAGACAGACGCTTTACCGTCTGAGCCACCAGGGAAGTTCTTTCAACAGACATCTGCCTGAATTCAGTCCCACACCCCTGCCTGCCCTGCTTGGCCCACAGGGAGACTCTGAGCTGTTCCTGTGGCTCTCTACAAGGCTACTGACTGATCCGAACACCCTCTGTCTTCCACCCTCTCCCAGATTGGAAGCCTGCTTTTTCCTGAACCTTCCGGCCTTCTCTTCACTGTGTCCGAGGCAGAAGAGGACCCAGCCTTCCTGCCCAGCGTCACTGTGGACGGCAGGTCTGCGATTCCTGCCCCTCAGGCGTCAGGCCCTGGGAGCACCCGCCCTGCCGTCCACGCAGACCCGGCCTGCGCCCAGCTTCAGCGAAGCCCCCAGCCACCGCTCCCGGGGGCAGTTGGAGGGATGCCCCCCGGAGTCCAAGCCCCTGGCTAAGCAGCTCGCCTTGTACAGAGCCCCTTGGGGGAGAGACGCACCCGGACAGAGGCAAGCGTGCGGACCCCCTGACAGGGGCACTGCCGCTGGGTCCAGAGGGCAGAGGCGGAACGGGCCGCAGGCTGTGACCGTGAAGGTCACCTTCCTCTTCCCAACCTGGGATTCCCCTTCTGCAAAATCGGGAGTGGGTATTGGACTTGATCGGGGTTCCCTAGAGCCAACCCACACACTGGCACTGATCCGTAAGACGGTCTCTCTCGTTGGCAACAAGAGAGAAAGACAAAGAAGTGACACGGGGCACACGTGTGTCGGTGTGAGGTCACCAGCCCTTCTTGGATGCTGGCTTTATTCTTTTTTCTTTTCTTTTTCCTAGTTTGTCGAGATGTAATCGACATACATCACCGCATAATGGTTTGACTTAAGTATATGGTGAAATGATTACTGCTGCTGCTGCTAAGTCACTTCAGTCGTGTTCAACTCTGTGTGACCCCAGAGACAGCAGCCTACCAGGCTCTTCTGTCCCTGGGATTCTCCAGGCAAGAACCCTGGAGTAGTTTGCCATTTCCTTCTCCAGTGCATGAGAGTGAAAAGTGAAAGTGAAGTTGTTCAGTCGTGTCCAACTCTTCACAATCCCATGGACTGCAGCCCACCAGGCTCCTCCGCCCATGGGATTTTCCCGGCAAGAGTTCTGGAGAGGGTGCCATTGCCTTTTCCGAGTCATCTCATTCAGATACAATCAAAAGAGAAAGTAAAAAAGAAGAAGAGTATATATCCTGTGGTGAGAACCCTTAGGATTCACACTCCTGACAAGCTCATGGGTGTGACAGATATGTTAACTATATATACATATATGTAACATACAGCAGCGTTAACTGGATCATGCTGCTCATTACACCCTAGTACTTTATTTATCTCAGAGCTGAAACTCTGTGCCTTGTCACCTCCTTCCTCCAGTTCTGCCCTCCCCACTCCCTGCCTCTAGTAGCCAGAAATTTGATCCCAGTTTCTATGATTTTGGCTGCTTTTTGTTTGGAGGATTTTTTTTAGGTTCCATATGTAACTGAGACCGTACAGTATTTGACATTCTGTGTCTGACTCATTTCACTCAGCATAAAGCCCAGTGGCTCAGACAGTAAAGAATCTGCCTGCAATACAGGGGAACCCGCATCGATCTCTGGATCAGAAAGATCCCCTGAACATGGAAATGGCAACCCACTGCGGTTATTCTTGCCTGGAGAATTCCATGGACAGAGGCGCCTGGCAGGCTACAGTCTGTGGGGCTGCAGAGTCAGACATGACTGAGAGATTGATGCTAATGCCCTCCAGGTCCATTCACACTATCACAAATGGTGGGGTTTCCTCTCTTTTGTGACTGAATAATATTCCATCGTGTGTGTGGTGTGTATAAATGCCACATATATAAGGCAGACAGCTCTGAATAGAGACGCCGCAGCTCCGTCCATTCTTCCGTGGATGGACATTGTTTCCACATCTTGGATATTGTAGGTTTTATTTTATGGCAGAACTAACATTTAGCAACCTTAGGCCACAGTCCCATAAATTTTTCGTTGATTGGTTAAGCAGACTGGGGAACGTGTTTTCCAAGAGCCCCTGACCGAGGGCTGAGGATAGACCCCAAGATGTATCACTCAAGCCAGGAGCAGCTCACTGCCCCTCCCCGCCTTTCTCAGCAGGTGGGGAAGTTGAACGCATGACAGACCACTCTGCTGAATTCCTTGATGTTTCTGTGAGCCCTTTGCCTGCACCTGACTTCTGTCTAATCTTCAGCAAACGTGAGGGAGGGAAGTAATGTTTATCGAATCAATTTCCAGGCGGAAAATCTACATTCCCCCAGCATGCCTGGGAGTATAAAGACAAGCCCACGACTTACTTGTGACCTTTAAAAGACACACTAAGAAATATTAAGTGTCTTCCCTTCCAGATTCCACTGAGGCATCAAATGCCACAATCATAAAAATCGCTCACTCAGAAGCAAACGCTTAGTTCTCAACAGCTGCTCCTGAGAAATGTGCAGCAGTTGCCAGTCACTCCCACCCTAGTAAAAGCGAGTTTATCGTGTGCTCTTTCCCTGCAATGTGGGTTGAGAGCAAGTTAATAATGACTGTACCTGTCATTTATTGGACAGTTACCATGAGTGGAAACTGCCTTTTGGATTCTTAACAGTATCAAAATTCTTATAAAGAATTAAATTAGATCATTTTAAAGACTAGATGAGATCATACATGTAAAATTCTTAGAAAATGCCTGATAACTTAGAGAAAGTGCTATGTCACTATTTATTATTATATTCTTTTTTGTTTGTTTGTTTTGACGATGCCACATGGCTTGCAGGATAGCCTAATTCCCTGAACAGAGACTTAATCCAGGCTCCAACAATGAGAACACCAAGTCCTAGCCACTGGACAACCAGGGAGTTCCTTGCATTTGTTCTAATCATGTCATTTAATTCCCACTACTTTATGAGGTTGATATCACTATTCCCATTTTACAGATGATGAAATTGAGGCTCAAAGAGGAAATGTCACTCTCTCAAAATCAGATAGCCAGTAAGTAACAGTTTGGGATTCAAAGTCAGGCGATTCAACCCCAGGGGTGGAAAAGGGCACAGAAGCAGAGGAGGGAACCTCGGTGAAACGGAAACTCTGCCTGTTGCGGGGCTGGCTATGAGTCCAAACGTTTACTCGCACACTACTCGGGGTGGAGAGTGCTACATTGCAACGCGCATACCCTGAGACACGCCTGAGACACGTCGTGGCCTTACCCTCAGAGATGCTTCTGCTCTGGGCCAGAAGGCAAGCATGGACGCAGACGGCCATAAGACCAGGGCACCCTCGTGGCTTTCCAGGGCCCTACCAGGAGGACTTGGAGCAGAACAGCCCAGACCCAAGGTTCTGAGCTGGAATGTTGGGCTACAGGGACCTCGACTCCAAGTCAGACGTCAGGACACTTGGCTGACAGAGAGTTCCTTTTCTAGTTTCTTACCAAGGTAGCTTAAAAATTACTTTACTAGACCTTCATTGGTGGTGGTGACAGTTTAGTCGCTAAATTGTGTCCAACTCTTGCTATCCCACGATCCCTGCCAGGCTCCTCCATCCGCGAGGTTTCCCAGGAAAGAATGCTGGAAAAGGTTGCCATTTCCTTCTCCAGAGGATCTTCCTGACCCAGGGATCACACCTCGTCTCCCGCATTGCAGGCAGATTCTTTACCACTAGGGAAGCCCTTACAACAAGACCCTCATTGCCCTAACTGAAAGAGGTTAAAGTGCAGGAAGTCAGTCCAGTCCTCATGGGTACAGCCTGCTCTGAGATCCCACTCCAGCAGGGTGGGTGACGTGAGGATCTGAGACCACCCGCTGCTTCCCACCGGGGACTCCTTTACTAGCTCCCATGGTCCTCACAAGAACAAGAGAGAGCAAACATCGCTCCTGGGTCAGGTGCCCCAGTGACAAGGAAAATAAAGCCTCCAGATACATTGAGCACTGAGGTGCCGACTACTAGCAGCTCCAAAAATCGCACGGTCCACATCCAGTCAATAGGTGCTTTCTGAACAACCGCTACAGGCCAGATCATAATCCCCTCGGATACTAATGTGAGTGAGCCCCAGCTGCCAACTTCAAAGGGCTCACAGTCAAGCAGGGCACAGACAATGGCATGACGTCACAGTTCCAGGAAAAAGTACTCACCCAGGAATGCCTGGTATTGGTGGGGCTGCTCGAGCTGCCCAAAATCACTGTCAAAAGCAGACATCACTTATTAACTCAGAATGAGAAATGTGGCTTTCAACACGACTGACAGCCTTGAGCTGGCTGGTCAGTGTATCCTGTCCCTGCAGAAAAGCCTCTATCCAAAGCCAATGTCTTCTCGGCAGGGTGAACCACGAGCCTGGAATTGGAGCGTAGGGAAAAACTGGACCAGACTCTCCGTGAAATCAGACCTGAGGCTGCTCAGGTCTGATAACAAATGCTCAGAACATTTGGCTCAGCTGAGACATCTCTCAGGCAGGTTAAATCTTCAGCTGATGGTACTGTCACCTGTCTGGTTGGTTACATTCCAGCCCTGAGGACACACNCAGAAGATGATGTGAAACCCCTAAGACCTTTTTTTATACATTTATATGAAGCACCTGATTTTGATAAAGCTCAGGACTGCTGACCCCCACGTGACTTTAAAATTTCCATTTGTAACAAAAGGTATATAAGCAAACCTGAAAATAAAGAAAACGGATCTGTTTCTGGAAGGACTGATTCCCCTGTGTCATTCTTTCTTGTTCCCCGTTTTTCTGGCTGAATTCCCATCTGGAGCATGGGTGTTCACCAAGCCTGCTAATTTTGCCCTGGCATTTAAGTTCCACATCAGAGGGAGCACAAGGCGGGGCACCCTGCGATATTCAGGTGGGTGCCGGTGGCCTACGTAGGTGGTGCAAGCCTCTTGTCTTGAAGCTTTATTNCTGTGTCATTCTTTCTTGTTCCCCGTTTTTCTGGCTGAATTCCCATCTGGAGCATGGGTGTTCACCAAGCCTGCTAATTTTGCCCTGGCATTTAAGTTCCACATCAGAGGGAGCACAAGGCGGGGCACCCTGCGATATTCAGGTGGGTGCCGGTGGCCTACGTAGGTGGTGCAAGCCTCTTGTCTTGAAGCTTTATTGGTATCCCACATAAACCAAGTTATTCAGCCTCTTTTTCTCCACTAGTATTTCCTACTACACTATCCATTTCCAATCTCTCTGTGTATCTGTAATTAAATAAGTTTTTTCTTAGGACACTGATTCCGTCTCCCCTTTGAATTACCCTGGATCCACCGGGGCTGGACCCCAGCACACCCGGTTCAAGGCAGAGTCGGAAGTCACGCCAGGCAGCCTGGTGGCAGAGTCTGGGCACTACCCCTCAAAGCTGAAGAATTCCAGGAATCTCCCGTGAGTCTACACCCAGCTTCACTCGCAAGCCGAGCAATCTGCTCACTCCCCCCTGTATTCTTACAGGGCTTCCGTAACTACTTCAACAAATGTGTGTTATGCCACAAGTATTTATGAAGTGACGTCCATGCATCTTGGAGCAAGGGGGGGGGGTGGATGCAAAAATGCTCAAAATGTGTGCTTGCCTTCAAAGTGTCTACACACTAGTTGGAAAGAGTAATAAATAATCACACATACCAGATATGAGAGGGGATGGCAGGAGTGGGAAAGTGATCCAGTTGGTTCAAGCCATGGGACAGACTAAGGAAAAAAACAGCGGAAAGGAAAGGTTGGAAAGGCCAGAGGAAGCGCTATTATAGAGACCCTCAAAGCCTTTCTTAGAGTTCCAGCTTTCTAGACAACCTAAGCAGAGAATTGAAGGCAAGCCCATCTTCTCCAAAGGTGTTAAAAGACCCAGAAGTACCCACACTAAAGACTCAGGAGGGCTCATGAAGGAGCTTTGCCTGACCTGCCTTTTCTACTTGTTAAGTTATTCCCAGGAGGAAATAAGAGCAGAGCTTTTCCAGTCACACGAGCTGAGGTTCTCCCCAGTGTGGAATGTTTGGGATACGCTGAAACATATTCCTCGGGTTACACCATCTTTTAATCACAAGCCTTCTCTGTTGGCCATGCTGCTGAGATGAACACGGCGGCTCTTTGAAGGTGGGTCTCAGCTTTTGTGTCCTAGCTTCCAATCACGTCTGACACAAGGAGGAATCTTAGTAATCTGGAAGGACAGATGGTGCAGAATTGGGTGGATGGAGACACCTGTGTTCATAAGACCCGCCTGTGAGTGAGCTGACCTTATGCAAGACCCAATGCTTCCAGGTTTCCAGTCACTCAACTCTCACTCCCCTTTTTAATCACGAGTTAGCACAAACTTGGGAGATGAGATAAGCCGTTAGCACAGGTTAGCAGGGTTTTTGTTCTTTTTTTTTTTTTTGCCATAAAATGTGCCTTCCTCCAAGGGCTGGCAGTCACAGATTTGGGGCGACCGTCCCCTATGTGGAGGAAGCCCCAGCCTCCGGCTCCCACCAGGCCTGTGCTGCTCCCAAGCAGTTCTTTCCTTCTACCTCTGTCTCCGTCTCAGAAGCTGCATTATACCCAGAAGGTTCGCTTCACCACCGAAGCCCAGGAAGAGGTTTTCTTCACCCAAGAGCACGAGATGCCAGCCACATTGGGTATTAAGAACGTCTGCCTCCTCCCAGACCAGGGTGAACAGAGCACGATGGTGGGGCATTTTGAGCTCAGATCTCCTCCTGGACAAGAGCTGCTGGTAAATGACCGTGCTGTCCTCGGGGCAGAAGGACCCTCAGCCTCGAAGGCAGAGAGCTCCCAAAGGGCCAGGCCAGCAGCTCCTCCCACCCCCCAGCACCCAGCAGGGATTGTTATGTTGAACTGACAGGGTACTTGTAGAGCAGACCATTGACCTACACAACTCTGAGGCTGTTCGCAAATAAAACCTTCCAAAATCGTTCTCTGGCTCCCAAAACAAAAGAGCTAGCTAAAGGCAAAGGTAATTAATAAATTATATATATGTATAATATATATAAATAGATTATATATAAGCTCATTAAATGCCACTTTATATCTTCAGAAGCATGATTGCATAATATTAAAGAATACAGATTGAGGAAACATTTAAATATTTTNGCAAATAAAACCTTCCAAAATCGTTCTCTGGCTCCCAAAACAAAAGAGCTAGCTAAAGGCAAAGGTAATTAATAAATTATATATATGTATAATATATATAAATAGATTATATATAAGCTCATTAAATGCCACTTTATATCTTCAGAAGCATGATTGCATAATATTAAAGAATACAGATTGAGGAAACATTTAAATATTTTTGCTATTGGACATTACACTGTTTTCCAATTTTTTCCACTTAAATACCTCCATTGTGTTATAACTTGTGCATACATACTTAAGATTACCTCTGATTACTTGAAATTATAATAAATACTTAGAAGTGGAATTTGAGATCAAAGAGTATTTTTGAGTCTGATACATTATTACTGAATTACACGGCTTCCTATCAGAGAAAAAAATGAAAGTTGAACTTATAATCAGGAAAACAGACTTGAATCTCAAGTTGCTACTTATCAGCTGTATAATCACAGGCAAATTCTTTTGTTTCTTGACTTAATGTATAAAATAAGAACAATCACTATGTTACCAGGTTATTATGAGAATGAAAAATTAATACTTAAAAACACTTAGCTAAGATACTAAGATACTTCAAAATACTCAGCAAAGAAAAGTATACATAATTGTCAATTCAAGTTTACCCTGAGACAGCTAGTGTATGTATCTGGAGCTGCTACTGCCTTATTTTTTATTGGTGTTTACAGGGCTGTGCTAGTTTCAGGCGTGTTGCAAAGTGAATCTGTTATACATATGTATATGCCGCTCTTTCTTAGATCCTTTTCCCACATAAGCCATTACAGAGCATTGAGGAGAATTTCCTGTGTGATTCAGTAGGTCTTTATTAGTTATATACAGTACTGTGTACATGGGAGAAGGCACTGGCACCCACTCCAGCGTTCTTGCCTGGAGAATCCCTGGGACGGGGGAGCCTGGCGGGCTGCTGTCCATGGGGTCGTGAAGAGTCGGACACGACTGAGCGACTTCCCTTTCACTTTTCACTTTCATGCACTGGAGAAGGAAACGGCACCCCACTCCAGCGTTCTTGCCTGGAGAGCCCCTGGGACGGGGGAGCCTGGCAGGCTGCCGTCTATGGGGTCACACACGGTCGGACACGCCTGGTGCGACTCAGCGGCGGCAGCAGCAGCATGTGCGTATACCAACAGCAGCCTTCCAGTCTGTTCCTGTCACCTCTCCCCAGGTAACTATAGTTTTGTTTTCTGTATCTGTAACTATTTGTTTTTAGATAAGTTCATTTGTACCCTTTTTTAGATTCTGCATATAAGCGATACCGTATGATATTTGTCTTTCTCTGTCTGAATTACTCCACTCGGTATGACAATCTCTAGGCCCAAGCATGTTCCGGAAAATGGCGTTATTTTGTTCTTGTTTATGGTTGAGTGACATTCTGCGGTGTGTGTGTGTGTGCGCGCATATATATATATATACATATATACATGTACCACATTCGTGTATCCGTTCCTCACTGGTGCACGTTTAGATTGCTCCCACGCCCTGGCTTTTGTAAATAGTTCTGCAGTGAATATCTGGGTACATGTCTCTTTTCGAATTATGGTTTTCTCTGGATATACATATACCTAGGAATGGCATGGCTGGATTACTAGCCTTGTAACCTTATGTTGGGAAATAGATAACTGATATCAAACTTTTTTACAGAATGGGAAAATAACACATGGAGCCCCATTTTTCCTTTCCCTGACCTCTAGTATCTAAGGTTACCAGGTAGGGGACTTAAGTGCAGTTGCAGCTCAGATATCATGTCATACTTCTTGCAGTTTCGTCCAATTCATCCCAGAAGAGTTTAGCATCCCCTTATCTGAGTATCTATAACGTTTTCCACACGGTTCTGTAATAAGAGTAAGAAAATTACTGTAACAAGTATAAATGTTTTGTTCTCTGCCTCAGTGATTTCAGCCTGGTCCCTTCAGGCCTCACCTTAGTCTGGTGGGTCTGTTTCCACTCCCGTGACAGGTCAACGGCTGAATTGCCCCATCCTGGAGGAATAAGCAAGGGAGCTGATGAGCACGGGGGCAGAGTGCTGGCGTTGGTCGGTGCAAGCCATGGCATTCGGAATGGGTGGACAGCGAGGGTCTACCGCAGAGCGTGGGGAACCATATCCAGCCTCCTAGGGGAAGCCGTAATGTAAAGAGGAAGAAAAAGAATGTGTGTGTGTGTGTGCACACACACATGCTCACTCAGTCGTGTCCGACTCTTTCTGACCCCATGAACTGTAGTCCTCCAGGCTCCTCTGTCCACGGGATTTTCCAGGCAAGAATCCTGGAGTGGGCTGCCATTTCCTCCAGTTTAGTATACATATGAGGGAGAGAGACGGGCACAAGGTTCTAAATCGACTATACTTAAAAAAAAAAAAAAAAAAAAGAGTAAAAATAAGAAAAAAAATTTAAAGGGAGCAGAGTCCCAGGGAAGAATTGAGTACCATTACTTCACACACACAAAGGGTGGGCCTCTTTGCGGTCATCACTCAGGTATCTTGCCCCTCATTTCTTCTTCCCCAGACCAAACAATCCTCTTGCCAGATCTTCCCAAGAAAACTCACTGTGCAAGCATGACCTGAATCTCAGCTGCTCTCGATTCCCAGGGGACACTGGCAGCATCCAGAGCCGTCTGGGGTTGTCTCCTGCAGGGAGAGCCGCTGGCATTCAGCGCGTGGAGGCCGAGGACACTGCTGAACGCCCCGCGACGCACAGCACAGCCCCTCACAACGAACGAACACGCAGCGCCTGCCGGGGGCGACGCTCAGGGCTGGGAAGCCACACCTAGAGCCTTGGCTCCTGTCTGCAGTCTTTGCTTCTGACACACGGTTGACTGGGGTCTCAGTTCTGTTTGCGTTGGGGGAAATAAGAGCCTCGAAATAAAAGTTCAGGGATTTAATGAGCCCCACGTGGAGGACAAACTTCCCAGAACATGCAGAACANCTGATCCGGACCCTCCTGTCGCTCACCTGCTTCTCTTCTCGTCTTTCATCCCGTTAGAGGGAGATGAGACGTGTTTGCAAATGATACCGCCCCTGATGAGACCCTGATCTGGTCTCATTCGGTCTGTGACCCCTCAGCAGTCAGCCGGCGCCTGATACAAACAGGAGACGGGAGAGTTGTTTGATGAATGAATGACTCAGCTTCTGCCCAGGTAGCACTGGAAGAGATGCTTGAGAGGAGGTGGCAAGCTGGAATGGTAGGAAGAAGTCAGAAAGACGTGGTTCAAATCCTCCTGGCTCCTCCGTGGTGTAGCTTTAGGGACTTGAGCATGTTACTTAACCTAAGACTCAGTTCCCCGCAGTGCAAGATGAGACTAAGCCTTTCTCTCAGGTTGTTGTGANAGAGATGCTTGAGAGGAGGTGGCAAGCTGGAATGGTAGGAAGAAGTCAGAAAGACGTGGTTCAAATCCTCCTGGCTCCTCCGTGGTGTAGCTTTAGGGACTTGAGCATGTTACTTAACCTAAGACTCAGTTCCCCGCAGTGCAAGATGAGACTAAGCCTTTCTCTCAGGTTGTTGTGATAATAAAATGGAAAAAAAAGTATGAAGGTTCTCAGCACTTATGAAACACTCAAAAAGTAAATAGATAAAGTCACCAAGTCCACCCTGACCTTTTACAGATCAGAAACAGGAACTGATGCCAAAAGAGGGGACCAGTGAATCCAGGATATCACTGGGCAGATGTTAAGAGTCAGATGAGTAAGTTCCAAGTCATGGCACTTCCACTGCCCCAGCTGTGTGACTTTGGACAAGTGACTTAACTTCTCTGTACCTCAGTTTCCTCGTGTGTAGAGGAAGATAAGAACAGCACCTATTTCGTGGGGTTATCAATGAGGAGTAAATGAACTACTATTTATAAGACATTTAGAACATTACTCTGCATACTGTAAAAGTATTCATTAAATAATTCAGGAAAATTATATATAATGACAAACCTGAATCTCTTGATTGACTGCCAAATAGCTGAAACTTATGAGACCCTTGCTACAGGCTAGGTCATGGGGAGGAAACTTCAAAATGGTTAAAGAATAGTCTTTACAAACAAAGAGCTTGTGAGCTAACATTTCCAACCTAACCTGATCAGAGGGGACTAAACATGTCTATTGTGAAACTGTTCATAATAAGTGAATAGTGAAAAGCGAAAGCCTCTCAGTCATGTCCACCTCTTTGCAACCCCACGGACTATCCAGTCCATGGGATTCTCCAGGCCAGAATACTGGAGTGGGGAGCCTTTCCCGTCTCCAGAGGATCTTCCCAACCCAGGGATCTAACCCAAGTCTCTCGCATTGCGGGCGGATTCTTTACCAGCTGAGCCACAAGGGAAGCAAGAAGGGAATAGGCAGTGGCCACAAGGCAGAGTAGGAAGGTTCTGAGCTCACCTGCCTCCAGGGTACACCAAAATTACAGCTATTGAAGAAAAAGAGCAACTGTTGATGAGAACGTCTTGAAGACTAGCAGAAAAGAGCTTTTGCAATTAAAGTTACAGAAAAAGAACTGCGACAAGACAGTTAGGAAGGGCAGAGACACGGTATAGCCAAGACCCATACCCCCAGACAGGCGGCCCACTAACAGGAGCTAACTACAACTGCAGACGTTCTCCCCAGGGAGAGAGGGGTCCAAGCCCTACATCAAGCTCCCCAGCCTCAGGAGTCCTGCGCAAAGAAGATAAGCCCCCAGGACACCGGGCTTTGAAGTCCAGCAGGACTGACTTTCAGGAGAGCCAGAAGGCAACGGGAACAGAGACACCACTCGTAAAGGACACACAGAAACCCGCACAGCTCCAAACGTAAGGCGGAAACAGTCATCTGAAAGGAGCCTGGCGAGACCCATCAGCTGTCTCGGAGAGTCTCGGAGAAGCCAGGAGGCAACTGGGTCTCGCCGTGGCCACAAAGACACCACAGCAACCACGTGGGGGCGCTCACCCGACCTGCTGCCGGCAACCGTGGCGCTGGCCCGCGCCGGCTGGGAATCCTTCTCTAGCTTATTGGGCTTCCCTGGAGGCTCAGAGGTTAAAGCGTCTGCCTCCAATGCGAGAGAGCCGGGTTCGATCCCTGGGTCGGGAAGATCCCCTGGCGAAGGAAACGGTAACCCACTCCAGTATTCTCGCCTGGAGAATCTCCCGGACGGAGAAGCCTGGTGGGCTGCAGTCCACGGGGTCACAAAGAGTCGGACGCGACGGAGCGACTTCACTTCACTTTAGCTCACTACTGCCAGGACGCCGCGCCACCCGCCAGTCACCAGAGGCTGCATCACGTGCTGCCAGAAGACCTATGGGTCCCTGAAGACACGAAAGAGGAAATTTAAAAACAAACCCAGGGACTCCCTGGTGGCTCAGTGGTAAAGAATTTGCCTGCCAGTGCAGAAGACGGGTTCGGTCCCTGATCTGGGAAGATACCCCGCGTGTCATGGAGCTACTAAGCCCGTGCACCGCACTGCTGAGCTTCCGCTTTAGAGCCTGGGAGCCTCAAACGCTGAGCCCACGCGCCACAACTACTGAAGTCCACGCACCCTGGAGCCTGCGCTCCGAAACAGACAAGCCACTGCAGGGAAAAGCCCGTGCACCGCACCTGGAGAGCAGCCAGATGCAGCAAAGACCCAGCACAGCCAAAACTAAGACAAGCAAATGAAACTATTTTTTTTAAAAACCTGATATAAAAGAAAATGAAAACTCCACTTCCATGAGAGCACGCGGACCCTGAGGCATCCCGCCGTCACCGGGCATCTGCTGGGTAAATGACAGTGCCCTTGGACTGTCCTCCAGGAGGGGTGTTGCTGGACGGTGTTTCACAGAATCTCTCAAGGTGTCAAGGCCTCCATGCTTCTGGGTAGAGACTCATCTTCAGTTCCTGCCAAAGGGGGTTTAAAATGCTTTTATCTTGGGGCGTCCCTGGTGGCTCAGTGGTAAAGACTCTGCCTGCCAATGCAGGAAGCACGGGTTCGTCCCTGATCTGGGAAGATCCCACGTGCCGTGGAGCAACTAAGCCTGTGAGCCACAACTACTGATCTGGTGCTCAAGAGCCCGGGAACTGCAACTACCGAGCCCTCTGCCACAGCTGCTGAAGCTCAAGCACTCCAGAGCCCGTGCTCAGCAAGAGAAGCCACTACAATGAGACAACCAAAAATAAATACATAAGATTGATTTTAAAAATGCTTTTATCTTGCCTATAGTTTTATTTATAGTCGGCCAATAGTTTTATTTGGGCCAATGAAGATGAAGTCACAAAGGAAACAAGCATAGAGATTAAATAGGAGGACTCTGTCTAGAGAGAGAGAGTCGTAGCATCCCACAGTCCAAGTCAGCACCTTGACAAACGTGACTTAGAAATTGGCTGCCAGGGGCTTGGAATGTGAAAATTGAAAAGTAAGACACTAACCAAAGTCTGAAAAGCCTGAAAAAGAGAAGCGGGAATCCCAGCATAAGTGCAGGAATAGAAAGAACATGGGACCGTAGAGGAAGCTCCGCTTGGTTGTGGAGCAGGAGGCTTGGAATATATTTCTTCTTTTTTCCTTTTTTCCTGGCCTCACCTCACAGCATGTGGGGGTCTTAGTTTCCCAACCAGGGATCAAACCTGGAGCCCAGCAGTGAAAGTGTGCCATCCTTACCGCTGGACCACTGGGAGTTCCCTTGGTCTCTATTTCAAATGAGAAAACGGACATACAAGGAAGATAAGTACATAGGTCCCGTGGTTCTGGAAACTGCTGGTTGTCTACTGAAATGTGCTCCCCCCTTTTCTCACAGTAAGCAAACTGCAGCAGGCATTTGTCTGCCCACCTACAGACTCTTGCTGGGAGGCAGAGATATTGCCTAAAAACCTCTGAGGTGAGAAGGAACTTTGAGACCAAAACTCAAAGCAGACAACTACACAGAGTGCAATTATGGAATTTATTGTTGGTGGCTTACAGACAGGCAGGATCGGGTGGGCGATGGTCCAGAGTGCAGCTGCAGGGCACTTCACCAAAAGGGGCGCAGAGGAATTTAAAGGGGCCAAAGCTAAAAACAGAATAGACTGCTAGTGAGAAACATATCTGCCTCACCAGGATCAGGAGCTTTTCCCTGCATTTCCACAGTCATTAACCATCTGCGTCAGCAAAAGGCATGCTTTTGATTTTCATATCAGATGAACGCAAGAGTAAAAGTCAATAGGGGAACTTACCTTACTTGGGTGCATTCCTTGTGAACAGGCTACAGCTTAGTCACACGGAAATGCGGGTGGGGCTGGACTGCAGGCCTAAGGCGGAGCCGACAAAATGAACTCAGTATGGTTCGCACAGTTCTTTTCCTGTGCGTGCTCAGTCGTGCCTGACTCTTTGCGGCCCATAGACCGTAGCCCGTAGCCCGCCAGGCTCCTCTGCCCATGGGACTTCCCAGGCAAGAATGCTGGAGTGGGTTTCCGTTCCCTACTCCAGGGAATCTTCCTGACCCAGAGACTGAACCCACGTCTCTTGCGTCTCCTGCACGGCAGCTAGATTATTTACCATGTGCCACCCTGCAATAAGATGTGACCTGTGGCTAACTTCTCACCAAGAAAGCTGAGTAAAACTGATGACTGCCTCATCTAGTGGAAAAACCAAGAGGTGGGCTCTCTCCCCACTATGCTGTATCCTTACCCTTCTTGGTCCTTGGAAGGAAAGCTGTGGCAAACCTAGACAGCATATTGAAAAGCAGAGAAATTGCTTTGCCTACAAAGGTCTGTATAGCCAAAGCTATGGTTTTTCCAGTAGTCATGTATGGATGTGAGAGTCGGACCATAAAGAAGGCTGAACACCAAAGAGTTGACACTTTTAAACTGTGGTGCTGGAGAAGACTCTTGAGAGTCCCTTGGACTGCAAGGAGATCAAATCAGTCAATCCTAAAGGAAATCAGTCCTGAATATTCATTGGTAGGACTGACTCTGAAGCTGAAGCGCCAGTACTTTGGCCACCTGATGCAAAGAGCTGACTCATTAGGAAAGTCCCTAATGCTGGGAAACACTGAGGGCAGGAGGAGAAGGGGACAACAGAGGATGAGATGGTTGGATGGAATCACTGACATGAGTTTGAGCAAACTTTGGGAGATAGTGAAGTACAGGGAAGCCTGGCATGCTACAGTCCTTGGGGTCACAAAGAGTCAGACACGACTTAGTGACTGAACAGGAACACCACCCTTCTTATCCAGTGGGACCAAATGTTGGTCAGGAAAGGAGTAAGAAAGCCCCTGGGGATTCGCAAGTGGTCTCTGTAATGACTCACACCTATCACTGGGGCACAAGAGTAGCCTTGACAATCATCATAAGTATGACTGAGTTCTAGTGAAACTTGATTTACAGACACTGAAATTTTAATCTTATAAAATGGTTACACGTCATGAAATAGTACTCTACTTTTGATTTGTGATCAACCATTTAAAGTTTAAAAACTATTCTTAGCTCACAGGTTGCTGTAAATAAGAGCTGTAATAGATCTGGCCTTCGCTTGCCAACATTCAAGGGGACGTTGACCCTAAAGATACAAAGCAGAAACAGAGCTGACATACATAGATATAAGTTCACGATTACCAGGGATGGGAGGATAACTAGGAGGTTAAGACGGACGCGCAATGTGGGAGACCTCAGTTTGATCCCTGGGTCAGGAAGGTGCCCTGGAGAAGGAAATGGCCATCCACTCCAGGGTTCTTGCCTGGCGAATTCCATGGACAGAGGAGCCTAGTGGGCTACAGTCCATGGGGTCACAAAGAGTCGGACTTGACTGAGCAACTTCACTTTCACTTTCAAAACTGACACATACACACTAGTACAGATAAAACAGATAATTAGTGAGGCCCTGCTGCGCAGCCCAGGGAGCTCTGCTCAGTGCTCCGTAATGCCCTAGACGGGAAAAGAATCTGAAAAAGGGTGGGTATGTGTGTATGTATAACTGATTCACTTGACTTTACACCTGAAAGTAACACAACTTTGTGAATCAACTATACCCCAAAATTTTTTTAATAAAAATAACAGAAGCATGGTTACCGAGGAACCTTGCATACGGAGGGCCAGCTGTGAGTTATACTTTGACTTTTGACTGTTTGGAGAGTCAGTGCCCCTAAGCATTGTTCAAGGAGAACCGTATAGTGATGAGGCTTGCTTTCTTAGGCTTTAAACTCTCAAAAGAGAAAAGGTAAGACAACTATGGAAGTCTAAATAGTGGTTACCATTTGAGGGAAGAGGAGACTGTGATTGGGCAGAGGTCTGCTGAGGGCAGGTTTTGGGGGCACCAGTTCAGGTCAGCCGCTCAGTCCTGTCTGATTCTTTGCAACCCCGTGGGCTGCAGCACGCCAGGACTCCCTGTCCATCACCAACTCCCGGAGTCCACTCAAACTCATGTCCATTGAGTCGGTGATGCCATCCAACCGCCTCATCTCTGTTGTCCCCTTCTCCTCCCGCCTGCAATCTTCCCCAGCATTGGGAGCACCAGTGATGGTTAATTTCTGGATTTAGTACTCAGTGTGTTAACCTGTTGGTCACTATGTCATCCATTAAGCTATATGGTCATGTTGTATTCACTTTCCTAAATGTGCTTTTCTGAAGATTTTTTCCTGTGGATCCTGTTTACAATCTGTGTTGAATTTGTTACAGTCCTCCTGTTTCATGCTTTGGTTTTCCAGCCTCAAGGCATATGGGAGCTTAGCTTATCAGCCAGAGATCAAACACTCACCCCCTGCCTTGGAAGGTGAAATCTTAACCACTGGACTGTCAGAGACGTCCCTCCTTTCTGTGGTTTATATTTCACAACAAAAGGGCTTAAAAAGAAAAATAAAAATAATTGGATCGATCTATTAAAAAAGGAAAAGAAGAAGTGATGAGNCCCCACCCCCGAGTTCACAGCACCAGCTCCAGAATCAGAGAAGATGAACTCGATCCCGGCCCCACCCTGGCTGCATTTTGGAGAAAGTTCCTCGTCTTGCTTAGCTTCCCTTTTCTCCGTCCTCCAATGGAGGGCATAATAGGTCTCTATTTGCAGGGCTGGCCTAAAGGTGGAAGGAAGCAACATCAGGTGAAAGTTCAGGGCCTTTGCTCTTACTTCAGGCCCTCTGCCCTTCTGCCTGGCTTCCTCCTGCGCTTCCTTCAATTCTCCTAAACAAAGAGACCCTTTCTGACCACCCATCCGAAAATGCAGCTCCCGTCACTGTCCGACCAGCTGAGTGCCTTGATGCTTCTGGTCTCGGCCTCATTGTCANCTTTGCTCTTACTTCAGGCCCTCTGCCCTTCTGCCTGGTTTCCTCCTGCGCTTCCTTCAATTCTCCTAAACAAAGAGACCCTTTCTGACCACCCATCCGAAAATGCAGCTCCTGTCACTGTCCAACCGGCTGAGTGCCTTGATGCTTCTGGTCTCGGCCTCATTGTCATTGGTTAGATATTTGTTTGTTTGTCTATAACACCACTCATGCAAGTAAGCCCCTTGAAGACAGTGCCTGTGTCTGTTTGTTCACTGCTGTTTTGCGANCTCCTGCGCTTCCTTCAATTCTCCTAAACAAAGAGACCCTTTCTGACCACCCATCCGAAAATGCAGCTCCCGTCACTGTCCGACCAGCTGAGTGCCTTGATGCTTCTGGTCTCGGCCTCATTGTCATCGGTTAGATATTTGTTTGTTTGTCTATAACACCACGCATGCAAGTAAGCCCCTTGAAGACAGTGCCTGTGTCTGTTTGTTCACTGCTGTTTTGCCAGAGCCACAAAGAGTCCCTGGGTTCAGGCTGCGTGCAATAAATACAGTGATATTTATTTGTAATAAATTGTACATTAAATAATTGAACATGAAAATAAATTGTAGTAAAAACAATTGGATACCCACGCAGAGCATTCTGCTGACCCAGAGAGCTGTTTCCTTTCCAAGACCAGCGACCTGTCTGAAGGGAACAGGGGTGGGGGAGGAAGCCTACCCACATTAATGGAAGAGCCATCCAGTTTGGATGCTGAAGGCACCTTCCTGCCGATCAAAGCCCTGTGCTGGAGCAGCCTGCTCTCAACCAGCCAGGGGTGAGACACAGGTTGTGTTGACTTCTGCATATTTCTTTTCTTAGCTACCACACTTAATTTTAGGGCTTCCCTAGCGGCTCAGACAGTAGAGAATCCACCTGCAGTGTAGGACACAAGGGTTTGATCCTTGGATCAGAAAGATCCCCTGGAGAAGGAAATAGCTACCCCCTCCATTTTTGCCTGAAGAATTCCATGGACAGAGGGGCCTGACAGGTTACAGTCCATGGGGTCGCAGAGATTTGAGCTCCTGAATTTAAGTTTCCCAAAAAACAGTATTATATCAGCTGTTCTCAAACTTAACTCCACCAAGCCCTGTTTCCCCAGTTGCAAGGTGGCTGCAGCGAGGCTCGCAGCGTGTAGAGTTCCCACGAGCCCTGCTTCAACAACTAGGAAGCGGCAGAGTCCAGGTGAGAACACAGCTCCAGCTGACCACAGCCTACCGTCTTCCACCGAACCAGCTTCCACTGCAGCTGGCTTTCCTGAAAGCAAACCTGGTCAGTTACCTGGGAGTTCTCTCATTATTCCAGCTGCTTCGAAACTGAGTAGGCATGACCCGTCCCTCAAAGCTACCAACGGACAGCCTCCTCATGAAGGGGACAAATGGGAAGCGGAGGCATAGCAAAAAAAAAGGGAAGGCTCTGTAGTCGTAGGTACAGCAGAGGGCCCAGTCCCAAGGCAGGCTGGAGAGCCCACTGCAGCAGCCGGGATCCAAGGTGGACAGAGCTTTCTGAGCGCCTAAATAGGAATAATACCTGCTCTTCCTGACTCCTGGGTCGTGATGTGAATCAGTGTGTAGTCAGTGTGCAGGCTCTTTGAAAGCTTTAAAGACAGTCTCCAGGAAGCCCTCCTTATGT
>SJYA01002022.1:184794-202577 GCA_006410615.1 Neotragus moschatus
CTTTGCTCTTACTTCAGGCCCTCTGCCCTTCTGCCTGGTTTCCTCCTGCGCTTCCTTCAATTCTCCTAAACAAAGAGACCCTTTCTGACCACCCATCCGAAAATGCAGCTCCTGTCACTGTCCAACCGGCTGAGTGCCTTGATGCTTCTGGTCTCGGCCTCATTGTCATTGGTTAGATATTTGTTTGTTTGTCTATAACACCACTCATGCAAGTAAGCCCCTTGAAGACAGTGCCTGTGTCTGTTTGTTCACTGCTGTTTTGCGAGAGCCACAAAGAGTCCCTGGGTTCAGGCTGCGTGCAATAAATACAGTGATATTTATTTGTAATAAATTGTACATTAAATAATTGAACATGAAAATAAATTGTAGTAAAAACAATTGGATACCCACGCAGAGCATTCTGCTGACCCAGAGAGCTGTTTCCTTTCCAAGACCAGCGACCTGTCTGAAGGGAACAGGGGTTGGGGAGGAAGCCTACTCACATTAATGGAAGAGCCATCCAGTTTGGATGCTGAAGGCACCTTCCTGCCGATCAAAGCCCGTGTGCTGGAGCAGCCTGCTCTCAACCAGCCAGGGGTGAGACACAGGTTGTGTTGACTTCTGCATATTTCTTTTCTTAGCTACCACACTTAATTTTAGGGCTTCCCTAGCGGCTCAGACAGTAGAGAATCCACCTGCAGTGTAGGACACAAGGGTTTGATCCTTGGATCAGAAAGATCCCCTGGAGAAGGAAATAGCTACCCACTCCATTTTTGCCTGAAGAATCCCATGCACAGAGGGGCCTGACAGGTTACAGTCCATGGGGTCGCAGAGATTTGAGCTCCTGAATTTAAGTTTCCCAAAAAACAGTATTATATCAGCTGTTCTCAAACTTCACTCCACCAAGCCCTGTTTCCCCAGTTGCCAGGTGGCTGCAGCGAGGCTCGCAGCATGTAGAGTTCCCACGAGCCCTGCTTCAACAACTAGGAAGCGGCAGAGTCCAGGTGAGAACACAGCTCCAGCTGACCACAGCCTACCGTCTTCCACCGAACCAGCTTCCACTGCAGCTGGCTTTCCTGAAAGCAAACCTGGTCAGTTACCTGGGAGTTCTCTCATTATTCCAGCTGCTTCGAAACTGAGTAGGCATGACCCGTCCCTCAAAGCTACCAACGGACAGCCTCCTCATGAAGGGGACAAATGGGAAGCGGAGGCATAGCAAAAAAAAAGGGAAGGCTCTGTAGTCATAGGTACAGCAGAGGGCCCAGTCCCAAGGCAGGCTGGAGAGCCCACTGCAGCAGCCGGGATCCAAGGTGGACAGAGCTTTCTGAGCGCCTAAATAGGAATAATACCTGCTCTTCCTGACTCCCGGGTCGTGATGTGAATCAGTGTGTAGTCAGTGTGCAGGCTCTTTGAAAGCTTTAAAGACAGTCTCCAGGAAGCCCTCCTTATGTCGATCCCATTCCTGAGGGTCTAGTGATGACTGCAGAATTTCAGTGAAGGGGAAGCCTTGGGGATAGCGACCGCAGTAGGGCCCTGGGTACGGCCTTGAAGTTGCACTTGAATAATGAGGAAATCGATTTTTGCTTACGACGCAGGTTTATTTGAGGTATCTTGAGAGGGCGGGCAGAGATGAAGGGGGCCTAAAGCCCCAAGGGCCCCTTGACAGCCCTACTATATGTGAGCTGAAGCAAATCAGTTGAATTCTGTGTGCCTCGGTTTCCTCACTTGAGAAGTGGATTGATATTTAAAACCACAGTGAACAGACTAAGGACACAGCAGGGGAAGGAGAGGGTGGGAGAAATGGGGAGATATTTTACCATGCGTGAAATAGAGCCTGTGGGAATTGCTGTATGAATCAGGGAGCTGGAACTGGGACTCTGTGACGGCCTCGAGGGGTGGGGTGGGGTGGGAGGCTCGCAAGGGAGGGGACATTCGTGTACGTGTGGCTGATTTGTACTGATGAATAGCAGGAACCAGCACAATATTGTGAAGCATTGTGTTCAGTAAAAGCAAATTTTTTTTAATTTTAAATAAAACCATAATGACTCTGTAAAGGAGTTTTTGAAAGAAAAAAAAATGAGGCGGCAAGTCGGGGCAACTGAAGGCGGATCGGGCTCCGCAGCGTGAAGACTCTTGGCTCTAGGTCTGGGGTCTCTGGTTGGCGGTGAGTTTTCTGTTTGCTGCCTCCTGACTGCTATGTGCTTCTCAGTTCCCAGCCTCGATGTCACCCAGAAGCTAGCGAGCCCATCACCCGTTGCCCTTCAGTCTCCGGAAGAGTCACTCACCTACCCCTGCTAGCTCTCTGTTTGTGCCCCTGGTAGAACACATGTCCCAGTGTGCTCAGAACCTCGAGGGTGGTGGCAGGTGCAGGCTCTTGGATCTCATGGAGTCCAAGATGTTCAAGGATCACATCTTTTCTGAACCAAAGAGACGGGGCAGAGGTCCCCCGCCAGCTGAACCAGGAAAGGGAAGAAACAGGAGTTGTCACCAGCTGTAAAAGAACTCACCTCCAGTCTACGCACTTCTCACTCCCGAGGGGTGACCCAGTACCTCTCACTCCCTCGGGGTGACCTGTGGGATCAGCTCTCCATGGAGGTTCAGTTCACTCAGACAACAAAGAAAAGAAGACAATGAATCATGGAAAACCCTGCCCCACGGGGCACGCAAAAGCTACACGGGAGCCCCCGTCGTAGACTAGCTGGACCAAACAGCCACAGGGGCCAGCCTAGGCGGGCGGCCTGGCAGCTAGACTCCGGCACGGGCTGTGGCTCTCACCACTCTGTGTGTGTGTGCCCAGTTGCTCAGGCATGCCCAACTCTTGGTGACCCCATAGACTACAGCCGGCCAGGCTCCTCTGTCCTTGGAATTTCCCAGGAAGAATACTGCAGGGGGGGTGCCATTTCCTACTCCAGGGGATCTTCCCAACGCAGAGGTTGAACCCTGTGACTTGTGTCTCTGGCATTGGCAGGCGGGTTCTCTCCCACTGGCGCCCCCGGGAAGCACTAACTACTCTGGAGTAGGGTTAAATGAAATCTCAAGAGTTCCAGACTTACCAAGGTTACAGTGAGGTCTTCCTCTACTAGGGTAGGTCGGTTTCCCCACCTGCCTACATGCCCTTTATCCCACCCGGGTGGGGAAAATCAACACTAATAACAATGGGTATGACTCAATAGCCCGTTTGGTTCAGGCTCTGCAATTCAGATGTGAAATACCTTAACCCGCGTGAAGTCCAGAGTCCCATAGCGGCTGTGACCGAGTGTCACTTTTACCCTGAACGTGCGTGCTTGAGAGCTAAGTCACTTCAGTCCAGCCTGACTCTGTGCGACCCTATGGACCACAGCTTTCCAGGCTCCTCTGCCCCTGGGGTTTCCCAGGCAGGAGAACTGGAGTGGGTTGCCGTGTTCTCCTCCTCTGTTGGGTTACAGGAGACTGCGGAGTCAAAGTTTACAGGACTCTGGAGCTTTAGCATACATATGGGCTCATTACCCTTGATTTCCTCTGACTTGGTCCAGCCTTAACGTTTCAGGTGTTCTAATGTTAATAATGTTTATTATTAACTAAATAATAAGGCTATCTTCCTGATGAGCCAAGTCTTACCCTTCTACCCAATCTCACAAACCTGCTGCTGCTAAGTCACTTCAGTCGTGTCTGACTGCGCAACTCCATAGACAGCAGCCCGTCAGGCTCCCCCGTCCCTGGGATTCTCCAGGCAAGAACACTGGAGTGGGTTGCCATTTCCTTCTCCAATGCATGAAAGTGAAAAGTGAAAGTGAAGTCACTCAGTTGTGTCCAACTCTTAGCGACCCCATGGCTCCTCTGTCCATGGGATTTTCCAGGCAAGAGCACTGGAGTGGGGTGCCATTGCCTTCTCCCCTCACAAACCTAGCATCTTCTGCACCAACATACTAGGCTGATTAAAAGCAATTAATTAGGGGGACGTCCCTGGTGGTCCAGTGGTTACGACTCTGAGCTCCCAGTGCAGGGGGCCCCAGTTCGATCCCTGATCAGGGAACTAGATCCCGCATGTCACAGCAAAATGGAAACAAAGATCTCACAGGCTGCGAGGAAGACCTGGCACAGCCAAGTAAATAAGTGATTTTTTAGAAGCGATTAAGACCATCATGCCAGCAGCCCAGGGACATTCAGGAGGGAGAATCAGCTTGGAGAACCAAGAAACAGAGGCAAGTGTCAAATTCTGCTCTCAAACTCAGGTCCCGCGGGTTCCTGTCTGCCCCCTCCTCCCCTCTCGCCTTCCAGAGCATCTCACCGTGATCCTCTGCCCTGACAATGAGAAAACCAACCCCGTCCCTCCGGCTCCTTAAGTTCTATCTGTTGTCCCAGTTTTACACCACCGAAGTCCAAAACTGAGCAGTTAAAGGCAGAATTCTCCTCTGTGAGGGTAATAAAAGACGCTTTGAATGATCGTATTCCTTCTAGTCTCCTCTGGGCTGAGGAGTCAAATAGCCCAGCTCAAAAACCAGGACACAGAGGGCATGGTCAGTGGAACCAACTCTTTGACAAAGGAAGAGGAAAACAGACGTGAGTGTGAAGCTGAGGCCTTCACTGTTCCTCTGAAAAGAGATCTGAGACCACTATTGGGCTTCCCTGGTGGCTCAACTGGTGAAGAACCCACCTGCAGTGTGGGAGACCTGGGTTCAATCTCTGGGTCAGGAAGACCCCCTGGAGAAGGGAAACTCTACCCACTCCAGTATTCATGGATTGTATAGTCCATGGGGTTTCAAAGAGTCAGACACAGCTGAGCACCTTTCACTTACACACACGTACATGGTAGTTTAAATTTTTGTATATCATTACGATGAAGCATGGGGCATTGTCGGAGAAGGCAATGGCACCCCACTGTAGTACCCTTGCCTGGAAAATCCCATGGGCGAAGGAGCCTGGTGGGCTGCAGTCCATGGGGTGGCTAAGAGTCGGACACGACTGAGCACCTTTCACATACACACACGTACATGGTAGTTTTAACTTTGTATATCATTATGAAACATTGGGCATTGTACGGGCTTCCCAGGTGGTGCTGGTGCCAAAGAAGTTGCCTGCCAACGCGGGAGAGGTGGGTTCCATCCCTGGGTCGGGGAGATCCCCTGCAGGAGGGCATGGCAACCCAGTCCAGTATGCTTGCCTGGAGAATCCCCATGGACAGAGGAGCCTGGGGGGCTGCAGTCCGAGGGGTCGCAAAGCGTCAGACTCAGCTGAGCGACTTAGCAGGCACGCATGCACATGGCATTGTAGCTAGCTCTCATTCCGCAACAGAGACTCAGACTTCTCAAAATCATGTTTTTCATCTTTAACAACATCCAGAAACAAAGCCTGGGCTGCTGTTTTTGCAGCTATTCTTTTTCGTACATTTTATCATGAAATATTTCAATCTATTCAATGTTTGCACAAGAAGGAACATGATACAATGATGAATTTATGCCCCCTCCCTAGCTTTATCAAATATTAACCTTTGGCAGTTGTTACAGACTGAATGTCTGTGTCTCTCCAAAATCCGTACGTTAAACGCTAATATCCAATGTGATGGTACTAGGAGTTGGGATCTTTGGGGGGTAATTTGGTCAGGAGGATGGAATCCTAATGAATGTGATTAGTTCTCTTACACAAGGGGGCTCCAGAAAGCTGACTCTTGTCCTCTTCCTTCCATTTGAGGATACAACAAATATTTGGCAGTCTGCAACTGGAAAGAGTTTTCTCACCAAACACAACCGTACCGACTCCCTGATCTCAGACTCCACCCTCCAGAACTGTTAGGAATCAATTTCTGTTGTTTGTGTACCAGCTAGTCAGTGGTATTGTGTTATAGCAGCCTGAACTAAGACAGCGGTATTTACTTAGGATCTTTTTTTGTAGAAAAAAAAAATATGTATATATAGCTGATAAATGCTAGCTAGATAGCTAGCTAGATGAAGGAAAAAAAGAGAAATCTTTATAGTGCACGCAGAATTTATAACCTGCTTTTCCATTTCTCCACGCCATCACCTTCACTCTTTCCTCAGAACTAACCATTCTCATGTATTGGGCATCATCCTGCTCAGGCGTGATTTATACCATTTGTTATCCATAAACATTATATTATTTTCAAGTTGCATTTCCTTAAAATGTACATAGACGATATGAAACTCCATATATCACTTTGTAATTTGCTTTTCTCATAAAACATTGTTTTTCATTTTTTATGTTATATTTGCATCTCTAGCTTCGTTCACCTTCATTTCTATGTATATTCTGTGGTATTAAAAAAGCGTAATTTCCTCTCGGTTCTCCTGCAGGAGGGCGTTTGTTTCTGTTTGCTCTCCCTAGGGATAAACATTCCTTTTGTAAGTCTCAGTGAATCTGTTACTATGCTACTTCTGTTTATGATCTGGTTTTCTGGCCGCCAGGCATGTGGGAGTGTGCTCCCTGAGCACCTGTACTCTCTGCAGGGAAGGCGAAGTTTTAACTGCTGGACGCCCAGGAAAGCGCCGCGACAAGCGTTCTCATGCACATCCCCAGGAGGAGGTCTCAAGCAGTGTCCTCAAAGTGTGGTCCCGCCACCAGCAGCAGAAGCACCTGAGAATTTGTTAGACACACATCCTCAGCTCCTTCCCCAGACCCTCTGGGTTAGAAACTCTGGAAGCGGGGCCCAGTCCTGCCTGCTTTAACAAGCCCACCAGGTGATAATGAGACACTCGAAGCTTGAGAACTGCTGCTCTAGGGCGTATACTTAAAGGAGCAGCTCCCAGACCCCCGAACGATGCCAACTGGAAAATCCCATGGACGGAGGAGCCTGGTGGGCTGCAGTCCATGGGGTCGCAGAGTCGGACACAACTGAGAGACTTCACTTTCACTTTTCCTTTCATGCATTGGAGAAGGAAATGGCAACCCACTCCAGTGCTCTTGCCTGGAGAGTCCCAGGGACGGGGGAGCCTGGTGGGCTGCCGGTCTATGGGTTCGAACAGAGTCGGACACAACTGAAGCAACTTAGCAGCAGCCCTGTAAAAGGGTTTCCCCAGCTCCCTTCCCACCAGCAGTGTTTGAGAGTTACTTACAACGTTTCCCATTCAAAGCCAGCCCCGGGGTGACGCAGCCTCTTACAGTTTTGACCAACGGAGCGTTAGGCATCGTGTCGAATGCTTGTTGACCATGTGGATTTCCTCTCCTGTGCATTGCATTCCTTCATTTTCCTGTTGAGTAACCGCATTTTCAGAAGGGGCAACGCAACCCACTCCAGTGTTCCTGCCTGGAGAATCCCAGGGACAGAGGAGCCTGGTGAGCCGCCGTCTATGGGGTCGCACAGAGTCGGACACGACTGAAGCGACTTAGCAGCAGCAACAGCAACGCCATTTTCAATTATTTGTAGAAATTTTGTGTATTCTCTAAACACGCATACTTTGTTATACCGTCAGTGTTTTCCCAATATTTGGGCTTTGTGCGGCATCATGAAGTTTCATGCCCTGAAATGCACCTATCTTCCCCTGTATGGCTTGTGTTCTGTTCTCAACCTTGTTCTAAAAATGTCTAGGTGGTTTGTTTTTTTTTTTTTCGTCCTGAGGTCTTTGATTAAATACCTGGATTTAATCTTTGCTTACGCCGTGAAGCAGAGATCAAATTTCAGTTTTTCCTCATGTTGACAATATCCTTCCTCATTAGTGATCATGTCTCTTCTGTTCTATATCCAGGGGGAGACTGAAAATATTTCACAGCTTCCTGGATGATGACCAACCTTTTTTGTTATTATTACTTATTTACATACATGTCCTCCATTTCTCGATGAGTTTTACTAGCTCTTTATTTCATTATTTTCCTTTTTTCAAAGAATAAGTTTTGGGTTTGTATCCTCTCTAAATTTCTATTTAATTAACTTCTTCTCTTGTGTTTGTTATTTCCCTTCTTCTACCAATAAGTTACTTTATTGCTCTTTTTGTTTTTTAGTGGACTCCAACACAGGTATTTTCATTTTTCTCATTTATAACAAACGCAATTGAGCTGTAAAGTTTCCTCNAAGTTTTGGGTTTGTATCCTCTCTAAATTTCTATTTAATTAACTTCTTCTCTTGTGTTTGTTATTTCCCTTCTTCTACCAATAAGTTACTTTATTGCTCTTTTTGTTTTTTAGTGGACTCCAACACAGGTATTTTCATTTTTCTCATTTATAACAAATGCAATTAAGCTGTAAAGTTTCCTCTAGACACCACTGTAGGTACATCAAGCAATTTTTTTTAATTTAGCACACTTATTCTTGTGCAGCTATAAATATTTCATCATTGCAGATCTAATTCATCTTTACTTAGAGTGGTTCAAGGTTGCATTCTTAAGTTTCCCAATAAGTGGAAAAAGAGATAGTAGGGATGTGTTAACTACCTTTTATCGTTTATTCAAAACTTAATTATGTGCTGGGGATTACTAGGTACTAGGCACACTGAGAAAAAGCAATCTGGGTTAGAGCAGGCTTGAAAACTTGGGACCAAGCACAGTGCCCGCCTCAGAGCCCAAGGAGCCTTTGCTTTTCCGAATAATGCCCGCAGGGACGGAACGAGGCCCCAGTGGGAGTAACTGCCCCAAAGTCTGCTGTGCCCTGCTGTGTTTAGAACGGAGAACCAACTCAGACCTACCGTATGCACAGGGGACTCTGCTCGGCGCCATGTGGCAGCCTGGGCGCAAGGGGAGTTTGGGTGGACACATGTATGCGTGGCTGAGTCCCTCTGCTGTCTACCTGAAACTCAGAAACTTGTTAATCGGCTACACTCCAACACAAATCAGAAAGTTAAAGAAGATCCGGTGTGTCATCAACAGTGTGGCAAGAGCCCTCTAGTCTCCATGGACTTCAGTGCAGAGGAAAATAGGCTTGGCCTGAATGAGAGACCCTTCCTGGACGTACATGTTGCCACCTAGGCACGCAGCAACTCCAGAAGCATGTGTGACAGCCTGGCACTTTCCATTTTGCTCCTTTTGGATTTTGTCCTGCGTGCATGTATTGTCTGTCCACGTGTGGGTTCCCGGTCACATCACTTCAAGGGTTGCCTTCACTCCCCTCTCCGCTGGTTTCTCGCGTCTCGGTCAGTTCCCTTTCTTGATTTACACCCCTCATTGTGTGGACCACAGGCTTCCACAAAGGCCCTCTAAGAAAAAGCATAAGAAAGTATACTTTTTGTGTTTCTTTAAAATTGAAGTATGGTTTATCTACAATGTTGGGCCAACCTGCTGTACAGCAAAGTGAGGATGTATATTTTCTGATATTTGGAGTTTCTTTCTTTGGGGAGTTTCTAAAAATCCACACTCTGTTGATAGGTTGACTGGACACAGAAGTCCAGATTCTTTCCTTTAAAATTTCTGAGCTATCATCCCATTCTTGTCTGTGTTCTTCTTGAGATACTAAAGGCCTTATCATTCATGGTCCTTTGAATGTATGTGTGTTTTTTTCTCTGAAACATGTTAGGATCGTCTCTATTTCCCTAGGTTTTGAAATTTCACAAGGACATGCCTTGGTCTGGCTGTATTATTTATTACCCATTCTACTGGGCATTTGGTGAGCTCTTTCAGTATCCACATCCGTGTACCTTAACCTGGAAAGTTTTCCAGAATTATTTTATTCCTTTTCCCCCATCCATTTCCTTTGTTCTCTCCCTCTAGAGCTAACATTATTCATACGTTAGGTGTNGGCTCACCAGCAACTTGCTAAGCAACGGTGCGTTTTAATTCCATGTCTTGGGCAGAAAGCAGGTGGGACCCAAAAATGGGCACCAGCCAGCGGTGCCAATTTACAGGCTCACGCATTTTGAGTGCTTTATGAAACTGCCTCGTCGCTTCATGAATATGTACTGTTCCACAGTCCTTTCATGCCTTCCTATAAATATTCATCACACACACTCTCTGCTTCCTTCTTGCAGGCTCCTTGGCTCTCTCCTTACTTTCTCTTACACCCTGTGGTGGAATGTTTCTTAAATAATACAAACACGCACTGCAGGGCCCTCGGACGGAAGGATGTTCAGCCTGAGCCTCGAGATACAGAAATCAAAGGGCTCTCACATCTCAGGGCCCCTCAGGCATGACTCAGGTCCCTGCCGCCAGATAGAAAGAAGCAGAAAATGAAGTCACAGAAACCCACAGGGAGAAAGGTGGTATGCTACAGGTGACCGGAGACAGATCCAGGGGCAGCAGCTGCAAGAAGAAATGCCGGCCCCACAGGAGAGCGCCCAAGCCTGGGACAATGACAGGGCTAACGCGGGACAAGCAGCCAGTGACACTGGGGCTCCGGGAGGTGGCAGTCACGAAGAAGGAAGAGTGGCCCGAAGGTGCGACACCAAACCAAGCGGGCAAAAGTGCGGAGAGGAGCTGGGCCCCTCTTGCACTGTGGGTGGAATGTGAACTGAGGCAGCCACTACGGAGAACAGCACGAGACTCTAAAAATCACTAGGAGTGAAGCTGCCATATGACCCAGCAAGCCCACTCCTGGGCGTCTACNGCCAAACCGAGCGGGCAAAAGTGCGGAGAGGAGCTGGGCCCCTCTTGCACTGTGGGTGGAATGTGAACTGAGGCAGCCACTACGGAGAACAGCACGAGACTCTAAAAATCACTAGGAGTGAAGCTGCCATATGACCCAGCAAGCCCACTCCTGGGCGTCTACCCACAGAAAGCCCAGTTCAGAGACGTGCGGGCGCCAGCGCTCGTAACAGCACTGTTTCAACAGCCAGAGCCCAGCAGCCCCTGCGGTCCACTGACAGAGGGACGGGCAAAGGGGACGCGGCTCGTGTGCCCAGGGGAATGTTACTCAGCCAGGAAAAGGAGGGGCTTGAGCTGGTTGTCGTGAGATGGATAAACCTAGAGCCGGCCATGTAGTGTGAAGCAGCTCAGAAAGGGAAAGACAAACGTGGTATATTAATGCACAAACATGGAATCTGGAAAAGTGGCCCTGATGAACCTGTTTACGGGGAAGGAGTGGAGACGCAGACGGAGAAACGGGCTTGTGGACACGGCGAGGGGAGGAGAGGGTGGGACAAACGAGAAAGTGGCTGAGACAGACGCGCGTGACTGCGTGCGGACGAGGCCGCGTGGGGAGCTTCCATGTAACGGGCTCAGCCTGCCCAGTGCCGGCCTGGGGGTGGGAGGGGAGGGCAGGGGCACTGAGGGAGGGCCATGAGTACATGTGCAATTATGGCTGCTCCACTCTTGTGCAACAGAAACCAACACCACACCGTAAAGCAACTCTCCTCCTATGTAAAAAATTAGTTTGAAAATGGGGAGAGAGGCAGGCAGAGAGCCCCAGGGCAGCACGTGACACTGCGCGGGGTGAGAGCAGCAGACTGCAAACACCCACTTGGGATCCAGCAACAGGCTCTGGGTCTGCTGACAGACAGGACCCCAGGGACTTCCCGGGGGCCTAGGGGCTCCAGTTCCGCGCCTCCAGTGCAGGGGGCAGGGCTTCAGTCCCTCGTGGGGGAACTGAAATCCCACATGCCGTGCGGTGCAGCAAAAACGTAAAGTGAAAAGAAAAAAACCAAATGTAGTTTCAACCGTACGCATCTTTAAATGAAATTTTTAAATTACATTAAATTAAAAAAAATAAAACAGGAGTCCATTCCTGCAGGGGTCATAATTCTCCAGGGGAAAGAGTAGGGATTCTCTTGTCAGAATCTGCTGCCAATGAGCAGTTCAGGAACCTTATCAGGGACAGTAGGGCTGTGGCAAAGAGCAGGATGCTGAAATTGCGTATGCCTCTCCTTTAAAACATTATTTCTCTAAACTAGACGCATAATGTCAAGTGATTCCAGGATGACTGAACTCCTAGAGTCCAGGAACTGTGGAGGAAGAAAGCTCAAAGGTTTACAGAGCCCGCCTGTGGCTCCTGCCTGTACCACATAGCAGTTATGGCTTGGACTGGTCACGTCACTTCCCTGAGCCTCTGTTTTCCGCTCCCATGATATGCGGACAATAATGTTCACCGCTCAGATCTCTGAGGATTTTATGAAGATAAAATGATGAAAAAAACCATTGCAATATTTTACCAGTTTTTTATTATCACCTGTGATTTGCAGTGAGATCAGGAAAAAGTTGGTGAGCCTCACTGGGGTCTCAGGCTTGTCTTATGAGAGAGAGGGAGAGATCACTAACCACCTCTCCGCTGTTCAGGAGACAAACAAAAATAATAGCCTCAGGCCCTCGGAAGACAGTGCCGTGAGGGCTCCCAGATGGGTTTCTGTACCGAGCTCACTCTCGGGAGGCTCACGCTCACTGAGCTCCGGGTAGAGGCCCTCAGGGGAGAGACTCGGTGAGTGAAGAGGGTCAGCCCTGGGCTGTGCCCCTGAGGTTCCCAGACCTCAGCACCGATAGGATCTGGTTCTCCAGGCATCACTGTCTGGGTGTCCTGGACTGCCAGTCACTGGCTTCCTGCTCGGCCCCTGGGACAATCAAAAATGAGGCAATTCTCACAGGGCCGGGTGAGAAGGCCAGATAAGAGCTCATCCAGAGGCTTCAGAGGAGGAGAAGCCAAAGGGCCACCGGCCCCTGGAGCCACTCGGACGCACCAACGTCACAGGGAGGGAAGGTCACAGCCCGGGGCCTCCAGACTGGACTCGGGGAGATGCTCCCTGCTCCCCCGCAGGTCAGTGAGCTCACAGGTGACCCCACCTCTCCTCCTGGGCTTCCCGTCTCCCCACTTGCCCTCAAGCACCCACTTAGAATTAATAACAAGCCCTGAATCTAGATCTTCTTTAACTGACAGTAAGGTTAGTCCCAGTGACCCAAGCATAAGTTGGAAATATCATTAGGTGAAATGCATTTAATACGCCCATCATACTGAGCGTCACAGCTTTCAGCCGCTGTACCTCAGAGATGCTGAGGACGCTTCCATTAGCCAGCATTTAAGTAAAATCATCTAACACAGAATCTGTTTTCTAATAGGGCGCTGAATAGCTCGTGTAGTTTATTGAATACTGTGCTGGAAGTGAAAACCAGAATGACTGTCGGGTCCAGAAGGGCTGTAAGTGGACCGGTCGTTTTGTAATCACTGCCGCTACTCAGGAGCACGAGAAAGTATCTTGCAGCATGTTGAGAGGGCTGGGGAAGATCAAAACTCGAAACAGACAGGATGGTTTCTACTGAATGTGTACTGCTCTTGTACCATCATAAAGTTCAAGAGCCTTAAGTTGAATCATCATAACTCAGGGACCGTCTGCATTTACCATCTGCCAAACACACTGACGAGGACTTCAAATGCATCACCTTATTCAGTCCTCATGGTAACCCTAATGGTAGGTACCACTTTGCAGAAGGAAAATTGAGTGAGGTTAAATCATTTGTCCCGGGTCACAAAAGGACTAAGGGCAGGCACTGGGATTCAAATTCAGATCTGGCCAATCCCAAGGTCCATGCTCTTAACTTCTAGGCAATAGCGCTTTCCAGGACCAAGCCAACAGCCTCGGGCTCCAGCAAAGGACTGAAGAAACCCTTCTGAAAAGCAGTAAAATGTTCACCTATTTGGCGGCGTATTTGCAATGGTTGGGAGGTGGGGCTGGCTGAAGGAAGAGCGCTATCGAGTCTCTCTGTCCCCCAGCTGTGCTAGGCCACTTAGATGTCCACCACGACTCCGCAGAGCTGGGCTCTCCACGTGATATATTCAAAGTCCGCATGTCCTCCTGAGTTCTAAGTCCCAGAACCATATGTGGTCCAATGACATCTCATCAGTGAGGTAGCCCTTGGCCTCGGTTCTTAAGTTACATACTTCTCTTCTTCTCACTTATATAAAAATATATTTTTTTCAAACAAACTAATTCAAGCAAGTGCTGATTCTGCTCTTTGGGCGTATGTGTGGGCCAGAAAGTCCAGTAAGGAGGACAGTGAGATTCGCCCCTGGGCAAGGCTGGAGACCGCCCCTGGGCAGGCTTCTCTCTGACCCTCGCACTCAGACTAGAAGGAGAACGTCTGGTTCTCAGGGGCTTTGCCCTCCAGCAAACCATGACACTCCCCTCATCAGCCTCCCAAGTCAACTTTCAGGTGCTCCCACCAAATGTGTGGTCCCTTTCTGGGTCAGCCTCGACACAGAGTCTTACAAACGGAGGACCAGGAGCCTCCTCACCTCTGCCCTTCCCCACCCGCAGCCAACTGGCACAAGAGCCAGACCTACTCAGGCTGCTAGGCAGAGTGTCTCAGACTCTAATCAAAACAGGAATCAGCTGTGGACCCTGTGAAAATGCTGGTGGGCTGGGAGGAGCCAGACTCTGCCTTTCTCGGGAGCACCCGGAGATGCCGCAGGTATGCAGTCTCTCTTTGGGGACCAGAGTGGAGGTCAGTGCCCACATTTCGTGAACATCGGTTCCATCTGGCCAGGAGGGAAAAGAGAATGAAGCAAGCGGAAGGCAAGCAAGGCCCCTCCCAGAGCTTACAATTTTCTTCTTCTTCCAAAAAAGGAAACGGTGGAAAGTCCAGCAAGACTGGAAGCTCTCTGAACGGTAACTAAGTCAGAGGCTGTATGCTAACATTTTTATTCACCAAGGCCTTCCGTGGTGGCTCAGACAGTAAAGCGTCTGCCTACAAGGCGGGAGACCCAGGTTCGATCCCTGGGTCAGGAAGATCTCCTGGAGAAGGAAATGGCAACCCACTCCAGTATTCTTGCCTGGAAAATCCCATGAACAGAGGAGCCTAGTAGGTTACAGTCCACGGGGTCGCAAAGAGTCAGACACGACTGAGCGACTTCACCTTCACCAAAGGCACTTTAAGACAAGCACTATTGGTAACTGTAAAAGAGAAGCAACAACCTAAATATCTATCCCTCAGCAGGAGATTTCTTAAAAGGAACATTTATAATGTATCTTTGGGGGAAAAGTGGGCCACACTTAATTACTAACATGGAAAGATCTCCAAGATATGTGGCTTAAAAAGAAAAACAAGATTCAGAACAATGGACATGGCTTGCTGCCATTTGTATATTTTAAAAGAAAAGGAGTATATTCACACACTGATTGCTCATCTGAGCAATGACGAGCCACGGACAAATCCAGAAGACACTGGTAGATTTTAAGAAGACAGGTGGGTTACTGGAGACTCATAAGCAAGAGGGTGGGAGGGCTTATTTTCACCGTAGTCCCTTCTGAATTTTGTACCATAGAAACGTATTTCCATTCAAAACGAAAACAGAAATTAAAATTGAAAGGTAATCCCCTTGTTCTCACTGTACGTCCATCCACCCCGAAATTCAATGAAATTGATTCACTCAACATTTTCACGTACCCTCTTGGTGAGTTCCCAGCTGAGTCAGCTCTTGGAAAGGGATCAGAGTAACTCTGCCTCGAGTCTTTGCTGGGGAGACGCCGAAAGGTGTGGCTTCAGAGGCTGGATGCTGTTGGGGCCCTGGTTTCCCTTACGGGAGCCAAGAGATCGTCCACCGAGGGCAGGAACTGACAATCGAGTCCTCCGGAAGTGGAAGAAAGGCTGCACACCTGGGTCGCCCTTGGAGGCTGGAGGCTGGGTGAAGGGTGAAAGTCCAGGATCCTCCTGTAATGGGAGGGCTGAGCTGGAATCGACACCTGAAAGCCAAGGTGGGAGAACAGTGACTTCCCTTGAAAGGTCTTGAAAGGAACTCATGCTATACTTAGGACGTGTTCCGTTCTCCTGAGTTATTTGTAGTTTTGGTGTCTGGCTTAGGCTGCCCGAATTAATAGGTTTTACTGTTCTTCTCTGGGATTCCCCGGTGGCTCAGTCAGTAAAGAATCCGCCTGAAATCTGGGAGACCTGGGTTTGATCCCTGGGTCGGGATGATCCCCTGGGGGATGACATGGCAGCCCACTCCAGTATTCCTGCCTGGAGAATCCCCATGGACAGAGAAGCCTGGCGGGCTGCGGTCCATGGCGTCATAAAGAGTCAGGCACGGCTGAGTGACTAAGCCCAGCACGGCGCTCTTCCTCTCTGCTACCCTATACCATCTCTCGATTCTCGTGAAGTTATTTCCCAGCTGCCGTTATTTGCTTTCTTTCCAGAGGCTGTGATTCCTACCCAGGGAAGAGGGGGTGATGTCAGGGCCCATCTCTATGGTCATCCAGGTTCAAACATGAGGTCATCCATTTGGGACCTCAAGCAGGTTACTCACCTCTCAGATGAGGTCAGGGTAGAGGGGGGCACCTAGCCTAGAGAACAGCCCAGAGCAGACATTCGACGAATATTTGTCTCCTCCAATAATATTTCCTCCTCCCTCCACCACCAGCCAGGACTGTTATAAGCACCTCGTTCTTTTCAAAGTCTCTCTGTCTTTACCATCTGTGAGTCTCTAAGCCCAGCCAAGAGCTGTGCGTTGCACTTTGCAGATGAGTCCATAGGACCCAGCTTTCTCCACGTGCCTTGCCAGGGTTACGTCGCCAGGTGCGGAAGAATGGGAAGCAGGCCCACATCTGGCCGGTCGCTGGCTGTGAGAGTCTCTGGGTCCATCCTTGCTGCTGGGATTATTCCATTCTTTTTTTATGGCTAAGTAACATTGGATGGGCATTTTTTCTGTTAAAGTATGGTCCAATTAATTCAGCTAAAAGAGTATCTCTGAAATTCAGGGGAGAGAGGAAAGGAACAGACCTCAAGCTAGATACAGAGAGACCCAAGGATATTCCAGGGGGATAATACAGAATTTGTGAGAACTGAGACATTTGCAATAACATGGTATGCTTGTAGAAGTAAGCTGTTCAGATTGGCCAAAGGGTAAATGGAGAGCAGGGTAGCATGGGGGTGTTTCACAGAGAACATCTGAAAGATAAATAATTTAGACATTGTCTTAAGAGGGGCAGGGAGCACTTGCACACATTGTGGCATCACACAGTGATGTCACACAATGACGTCACACAATGACGTCACACAGAGCCGCATTGTGACATCATGGGACTGATGTGGGATTTGGAGAGCAGTTTGCCACTAAGAAGGAGAAGGGACTTTTCAGTTGTTCAGTTCCCAGTTCAGTCACTCAGTCATGTCCAAATCTTGTGACCCCGTGGACTGCAGCATGCCAGGCCTCCCTGTCCATCACCATCTCTCAGAGTTCACTCAAACTCACGGCCATTGAGTCCGTGATGCCATCAACCGTCTCATCCTCTGTCGTCCCCTTCTCCTCCTGCCCTCAATCTTTCCCAGCATCAGGGTCTTTCCCAATGAGTCAGTTTTCCAATGAGTCAGCTCTTCCCATCAGGTGGCCAAAGTATTGGAGTTTCAGCTTCATCATCAGTCCTTCCAATGAACACTCATGACTAATCTCCTTTAGAATGGACTGGTTGGATCTGCTTGCAGTCCAAGGGACTCTCAAGAATCTTCTCCAACATCACAGTTCAAAAGCATCAATTCTTCAGCACTCAGCTTTCTTCACAGTCCAACTCTCACATCCATACATGACCACTGGAAAAACCGTAGTCTTGACTAGGCAGACCTTTGTTGGCAAAGTGATGATGTCTCTGCTTTTGAATATGCTGTCTAGGTTGGTCATAAGTTTCCTTCCAAGGAGTAAGCATCTTTTAATTTCATAGCTGCAATCACCATCTGCAGTGATTTTGGAGCCCAGAAAAATAATGTTCCTTTGGTATCTTTAACTTTCTTGAAGCGATCTCTAGTCTTTCGCATTCTATTGTTTTCCTCTATTTCTTTGCACTGATCGCTGAGGAAGGCTTTCTTATCTCTCCTTGCTGTTCTCTGGAACTCTGCATTCAGATGCTTATATCTTTCCTTTTCTCCTTGGCTTCTCTGGCTTCTCTTCTTTTCACAGCTATTTGTAAGGTCTCCCCAGACAGCCATTTTGCTTTTTTGCATTTCTTTTCCATGGGGATGGTCTTGATCCCTGTCTCCTGTACA
>SJYA01002022.1:203088-233711 GCA_006410615.1 Neotragus moschatus
AGGAAGGCTTTCTTATCTCTCCTTGCTGTTCTCTGGAACTCTGCATTCAGATGCTTATATCTTTCCTTTTCTCCTTGGCTTCTCTGGCTTCTCTTCTTTTCACAGCTATTTGTAAGGTCTCCCCAGACAGCCATTTTGCTTTTTTTGCATTTCTTTTCCATGGGGATGGTCTTGATCCCTGTCTCCTGTACAATGTCATGAACCTCATTCCATAGTTCATCAGGCACTCTATCTATCAAATCTAGGCCCTTAAATCTGTTTCTCACTTCCACTGTATAATCATAAGGGATTTGATTGAGATCATACCTGAATTGTCTAGTGGTTTTCCCTACTTTCTTCAATTTAAGTCTGAATTTGGCAATAAGGAGTTCATGATCTGAGCCACAGTCAGCTCCTGGTCTTGTTTTTATTGACTATATAGAGCTTCTCCATCTTTGGCTGCAAAGAATATACTCAATCTGATTTCGGTGATGTCCATGTGTAGAGTCTTCTCTTGAGTTGTTGGAAGAGGGTGTTTGCTATGATCAGTGCACTTTCTTGGCAAAACTGTTAGCCTTTGCCCTCCTTCATTCTGCATTCCAAGGCCAAATTTGCCTGTTACTCCGGGTGTTTCTTGACTTCCTACTTTTGCATTCCAGTCTCCTATAATGGAAAGGACATCTTTTTTCACTGTTAGTTCCAGAAGGTCTTGTAGGTCTCCACAGAACGGTTCAACTTCAGCTTCTTCAGCGTTACTGGTCGGGACATAGGCTTGGATTACTGTGATATTGAATGGTTTGCCTTGGAAACAGAGATCATTCTGTCATTTTTGATACTGCATCCAAGTACTGCATTTCAGACTCTTTTGTTGACCACTGCCCACAGTAGTAGATATAATGGTCATCTGAGTTAAATTCACCCATTCCAATCCGTTTTAGTTCACTGTTTCCCAAAATGTTGATATTCACTCTTGCCATCTCCTGTTTGACCACTTTCAGTTTGCCTCGATTCATGGACCTGACATTCCAGGTTCCTATGCAATATTGCTCTTTACAGCATCGGACCTTGCTTCTATCACCTATCCCATCCACAACTGTGTGTTGTTTTTGCTTTGGCTCCACCCTTTCATTCTTTCTGGAGTTATTTCTCCACTGATCTCCAGTAGCATATTGGGCACCTACCAACCTGGGGAGTTCCTCTTTCAGTGTCCTATCTTTTTGCCTTTTCACACTGTTTGTGGGGTTCTCAAGGCAGGAATACTGAAGTGGTTTGCCATTCCCTTCTCCAGTGGACTACACTTTGTCAGAACTCTCCACCACGACCTGTCCATCTTGGGTGGCCTCACACAGCATGGCTCATAGGTTTGTAAGTTAGACGAGGCTGTGGTCCATGTGATTAGATTGGTTAGTTTTCTGTGACTGTGGTATCCACTCTGTCTGCCCTCTGATGGAGAAGGATAAGAGGCTTATGGAAGCTTCCTGATGGGAGAGACTGACTGAGGGGGAAACTGGGTCCTGTTCTGATGGGTGGGGCTATGTTCAGTAAATCTTTAATCCAATTTTTCTCTGGTGGCTCAGATGGTAAAGTATCTGCCTGCAATGAGGGAGACCCAGCTTTGATCCCTGGGTTGGGAAGATCCCCTGGAGAAGGAAATGGCACCCCACTCCAGTATTCTTGCCTGGAAAATCCCATGGACAGAGGAGCCTGGTAGGCTACAGTCCACAGGGTCACAAAGAGTCCGACACGACTGAGCGACTTCACTTCGACTTCACCTGACTTTCTGTTGATGGATGGACTGTGTCCCCTCCCTGCTACTTACTGGGGCCAAACTATGGCGGAGGTAACGAGGCCAATGGTGACCTCCTTCCGAAGCTCCCAGGCATGTACTGCCACACTCAGTGCCCCCAGCCCGCAGCAGGCCCCTGTCAACCCACGCCTCCTCTGGAGATTGCTGGAGACTCACAGGCAAGTCTGGATCAGTCTCTGGTGCGGTTGCTGCTCCTTTCTCCTGGGCCCTGTTCTTCAAGGTTCTGTTTGTGCCCTCCAAGAGTCTCTCTCCCAGTCCTGTGTAAGTTCTGGCAGCTCTGTGGTGAGGTCAGTAGGAGATATTAAAGGCTATGGACTTCCCAGATGGTGCAGTGGTAAAGAACCCACCTGTCAATGGAGGAGGTACAAGAGACAAGGGTCTGATCCCTGGGTCAGAAAGATCCCAAGGAGCTGGTAATGGCAACCTATTTCTGTATTCTTGCCAGGGAAATCCTGTGGACAGAAGAGCCTGGTGGTCCACAGTCCAGGGGATCGCAAAGAGATGGACATCACTGAGCGACTGGGCACACAGACGTTGAAGGGGACCCTTGGACGAGAGAGTTAACATTCTTGTTTCTCTTCTTCGTTGTCATGTGGGAAACGCACCAGTGGAATGGCCCCGGGACAGAACCTCACCACGGTGTCCAGATTCATCCTGCTGGGGCTCACAGACCGGGCAGACCAGAAGCCGCTCCTCTTTGTCGCCTTCCTGCTGATCTACTTGGTGACCCTGGTGGGCAACCTGGGCCTCATAGATGTCATCCGAGCCAGCGCCACCCTCCACACCCCCATGTACTTCCTCCTGAGCGTGCTTTCCTTCCTTGACGTCTGCAATTCCTCCCTGTTCACCCCCAGGCTGCTGGTCAGCTTCCTCACTGCTGACCAGTCCATCTCCTTCGAAGGCTGCATGGTCCAGATGGTCCTCATGACCCTCCACGGCTCTGGGGAGTGTGTGCTCCTGCCCATCATGGCCTATGACCGATTTGCGGCCATCTGCCACCCTCTCATCTACCACAGCATCATGTCCAAGCGTCTGTGTGTCCAGCTGGTGGGGCTCGCCTATGCTGTGGGGGCATTCATTTCAGCAGTGCAGACAGGGAGTGTCTTCAGCTTGCCCTACTGTGGTCCAAACGTCGTTGACCATTTCTTCTGTGACATCCCCCCTGTGCTCCAGCTGGCCTGCTCAGACACCACTGTGGCCAACGTCATCTTGCTCATCTTTTCCACCTTGATCACTGTCCCCACAGTCTCAGTCGTCTTGGTCTCTTATGCCTACATCCTGGTCACCATCTGTAGGATGAGGTCCCTGGAGGCCCAGCGCAAGGCCTCTTCCACCTGCGCCTCGCACCTCACTGCCCTCTGCCTTTTCTATGGGTCCGTGTTCCTCGTGTATGTCCAGCCCAACCCGGAAAGTGTGTCAGCCTACAACAAGATCCTCTCTGTGTTCTACACCATCGTGATCCCCATGCTGAACCCGCCAGTCTACAGCCTAAGGAATAAAGATGTCAAGGCTGCTGTACTGCTTAGGGTTCTAAACCTAAGCAGAAAGAGAATGTGTTAGAGAGGCCTCCAGAAGACCACAGATTAGGAGAGAAGCCCAGAGAACCCAGCTGGGACAAGAACCAAGAGCGGCAAGACGCAGCTAAGCCCCTGCCGCAGGGTCGTCTGTGTAGGATGCCACCATAAGGAGCTTCGCCTCTGTGCGTTCTCCAGGGCTATGGCTGGCATTACTGCCCTGGGCTTTCAGCACCACTCAGCGCTGGACAGAGCCACCTGTTCTAGCCACCACACCACCCTCTATAGCATCCAAGCACATCTGCTGATCCAGACCTTCCCGCACCTCCTCGAGGCTCGGGTCCTAAGCAGGAGCATTCACCTGTCTGGCAGCATAGCTATGTTATATCTCTTTTTAGAAAGTTTTTAACATTTGTTTCTTAAAAGTTAACATGTGCATAATAGGGAAGCAAAAAGCACAGAAGCAAAAAACAAAGCCACTCCTAATCACAAGCAGTTTACCGTCTGACGTGTCCTTCCAGCTGTCGTTTGTGCACGTTCACAGCCTAGCATCCGTGTTCAGGTTGTTAAGATCACGCCGTTACGTATCATACTGATATACACATCATGAATATTAACCGTTTCAAAGTCCCAAAGCTCTCAGTATTCTGGTAACCAAGAATACACTACACCAACCCAATCTGGAAGGGAAGCAAAAGGCAGTCCTGCCTTTTCTGGCCTGTTCTATAGCTCTTTATGTATTAACCACACTCAGCAGAGACAGCCCACAGACACTCATCTCCTCCATCCGAGCTTCTATCCTGCAGAGCCCCGGGAGGCAGAAGGCAGAGCTAGACTCTATCTGCTTCCTGTTCTGAGAGTTCTCAAATACAGAAAGGCTCATTGAATGCCAAGACACCTTTCAACCAAAGCGTCCTTCCCCGTAAGGCTCTACAAGGTGTGTTGCCCTTCTGAACAAACGCTACTGAAGAAATAATCCACGTGGTGTTCAACTACAGGAGGAAGAGAGTAGTCACTCGACATTGTAGCGGAGAACGGAGGCCCCAGTACAGAAATCTCTAATTAGCCTTGGACTAAAACCTGCTCTAAAGCGGTAGTGAGCTATCATTTATATGTAAATGACCAGTGAAGCAATGTTACAGAATGAAAGACCATATAACATTTTTCCATCAGAAACTGTTTGTTTTTAGATAAAACCGTTCTTCTACTGAAACAGACATCAGTCTTACTGATTTAAGAGAAGGGAAAGGAGGTACAATTTGCTGTGAAACCCAGATGTCGGCTGAGGCTCGGTATCTTTGGAGGATCCAGATGAAATTAGTTTGAACCCCAGTCCAGTGTGGAGGTGTCCCCACACTCCTGCAAACATTCCTGGGGCCTTGGAAGCGGCAGGAAAGGGCTGTGGACATGTTTTGTGCTTTGCTGGCTCACCTCAGTCCCAGTTTCTTAATCCACTGAATGACTTCAGTTTGTGACTCATTCGGGGACAGGAAGAAAAGCATGGATCAGGAATGTGGACGATATAAATGAGGACATGGGGAAAAACAAACTCTGACATTTTAGGTTCTGATAGGGAGGGGAAAGGGCAGACTTAGGCAGGTTGCGTTGCGGCCACAGGGCTGGGCTTCACCCCTGTGAAGAAGCCGAAGAGACCGCACCTCTCTCAGACAAAATGTTCACCTGTAAACTCACAGATGCCAAAGTGAAATGTTTTCCTAAAAAACTCGTTAATCCACGGGTGAACCTACTGATCAATGCCTAGTAATCGTGTTGGAATCATCTCCCAGCTTTGTGTACAGGTTTGAGATCATTTTTCTTAACATACTGTATAGGCTTCTCCAGAGAAGCAGAACCAACAGGATACATACAGAGAGATAAAAATGGAGATTTATTATAAGAGTTGGCTCATGCAGTTATGAAAGCTGAGATCCACAACCTGCCATCTGCAAGCTGGAGAAGTAGGAGAAGACAGCGCTGTAATTCAGTCTGAATCCGAAAGCCTAAAAGCCAGGGGCCACCGATGGGAGCCGTGGTGGGAATCTGAAGGCTCGGGAACCAGGAAGAGCAATGTCTGAGAGCAGAACTCCCAGCTCCAGCCAAAACAGCTGAGTCTGCCCCTTCTTGACCCTTTTGGTCTAGTCAGGCCCTCAAATGACCGACTGATGCCCACCCACACTGGTGAGGGTCATCTTCTTTACTCAGTTCCCAGTTATAATGCCGATCTCTTCCAGAAACCCTTCACAGATGCCCAGAAACACTTTATGAGCTCTCGAGGCATTCTTTTGCTTGGCCAAATCGACACATAAAATTAACCATCGCATAAACTAAGAAGAGAGCAAGCTCTGGCCAGTCTCCTACCATCTCAGACTCAGGAGGTTAGGGATGCAATCGTTGCATGAAAATAAGCCATTCGCTTAACAAGAAAGTTTTCTTTGGATGATAATTTCCCTTTGAGCCAAGGAGGCATGGGACCAGGGAAGCAAGAGAGGGATGCCAGCCCCTCCTCACCGCCCTGTAATCCCAGACTCTGCCTCCTAACTTCACCAGTTGCTGAGCGAAGGTTGCCTCAAAGCCTTAGGCAACCAGGTCACAAGCTGAGAAGTAAACAGGTTCCCCAGAAATTTGGCTGCTGAGAATCGGAAGAAGCACAGACAGAAGACAGGGCAGAGGGCTGAGTGCGGGAGCAGCTGATACCACGGCACGTCTGCCAGGGAGACCAGGCGTCCAGCTCCTACAGCCGCACACACCCCACCCTCTGCAAACACAGCCCAGCTCCCTCCTCTTCTGCCTTCACCCAAGACCATCTGGACACGACACAGCAAGAGCCTGCTGGAAGACTGGAAATTCAGTCACAGTGTTACCTCTCTCAAGAGCATTTGAATTGAATTTTTCTTTACACGTCTTCAGAGCACCCAGAGCCCACCAAGCACCTGAAGATCTAGAACTTTCCATTGGGTGGAAGTGAAGCTAACGTTAGGGGCAGATCAAGCCATAAGTGCTGAAACAAAGACCAGTTTGTGGTCCCGACCAGGCAGCCAAAGCGCTGGGCTACAGTGGATCAAGGTCCCTGCCAAAGGTCAGTGTTGAATGAGTGGTTACTGCTTCCGTCACCTGAGAAAAGCTGGCCTTGCTGGATCTCAGGTCTAGTCTGTGTGGAACAGAGATGACCTCTAAAGTCTCCTGTTTACAGATGGAAAGGGGATAAATCGCTTTGAATCTCATAGACATTCATCATGTTCTCAAGCGTCTCAAGTTCATTTAATTCTAGGTGACTCAGGGGCAAAGAATCTGACCGCCAGTACAGGAGACACAGGTTCAGTCCCTGGGTCGGGAAGATGCCCTGAAGAAGGGAATGGCAGCTCACTCCAGTATTCTTGCCTGGGAAATACCACGGACAAAGGAGCCTGGCGGGCGACAGTCCACGGGGTCACAGCAAGTCAGACATGACTGAGAGACTAAATGGCAGCAGCAAAGGTCTCCGAGGGAGGGACACTGCAGTGCAGTGGGGAGTCAGCCTGGCACTGGGGCCTTCAGGGGGAAACCCAGCCTCTCCAGTGGCTGACAGCTTCACTCACCGAGTGTGATGCTCTCAAGACACCACCCCAAGGGACAACCTGGGGCAAGATGGAAGGAACCAAAATGAGGTAAATGAGGGGCCTTCCCTTGCAGAAAGAATTCAAGACAGGCTGAGGGCATTTCCAGCTGGAGCTGCTCAGAGACAGCCAGCGTCGCAAGGAGAGCAGACGGTTAGATCCCCTCCGGAAGGTCCTCGGATCCCTCTAGGGTGGGGCCATCCTGCCTTCTCCACAGGATACTGAACGCTGGCCACACCCACACCTGTTTCATCCCTCCCTGACTCTGGAACCTCAGAGAAACCAGCCAGTCCCAAGGAGCTGACTCATTGGAGCCAACTCATTGGAAAAGAGCCCGATGATGGGAAATACCAAAGGTGAAGGACAAGGGCGCGGCAGAGGATGAGATGGTTGAGATGGATGAGATGAGTCAGCACCACTGACTCGATGGACCCGAATCTGAGCAAACGGGGACAGAGGAGCCTAGCAGGCTACAACCCATGAGGCCCTGAAGAGTCGGACATGACTTGGCAACTGAAGAGCAGCAGCAAACGCCTGACTCGCAGTCAGGGTGTGGAGAAGCCCTGTGAAGCTGGATTTGCTCCATGGAGGGGGACCGGTCAACCTCCAACCCCCATTCCTCTATTCCAAGATGCATGTTAAAAATGATGTTTGATAATTTGAGAGACTGAGGTTTCAAGGCCAGCTCTCCAGAATCACTGTCCCCCAGACAGCCCTATGCCCCATAAACGCTGCATTCAAAGCAGAGTCTCAGAGCTTGAACCGTGCGGCTCCCCCCGGGGTTACTATTGCATCCAGCGGCCAGTGTGCTGGTCTACCCGCATGCGCTTCAGACCTCAAAACCGTCACTCTTTGTAAAAATGACCAATCACGGAATTTACAAAGCCGTCTGTAAAACAAATGATGTGAGCAAGACCAGCAGGCTCTTAAATTGTGCTCAAGGAAGGCCAGAGACAGACCTGAGGGCCGGCAGGCGGGATAAGATCCTTCAATCTTCCCATCAGTCCCCTCTGACACCTCTGTCTTCTTGCCTCTCCCCACCTCTGACCCCCAGCACAGGAGTTGGGCTCAGACGTTCACCCCCAGGGTGGGAGGCCGCCCTGGCTGCTCCATCCCCGGGTGCCCATGGTGGGACTCCCGGGGAAGCCAGAGCGGCCACTCAGTGCGACCACCGCAACCCACGGCTAAATCCAACTCAACAGGAGCGCAGGGTTCTGCACCTGCCGGAGATCAGTGGCTCCAGCTCACTGATGGCCCATCTGCTGTGGGGCTGACAGCCACTCAGCGATGTGACAAGGGCCAAAGGATCCCCTCCAGAATCCAGTCGAGCTGGTCCGTGTTCTTTCCCAAGCTCCAGAGGCGCCTGCATTTCGAGGAGCCTGGAGACTCCCTCTTATCCGAAGCTCAGGTCGGAGGGATTCTGCTAGTACTTTTCCTCAAAGGCCCGATTTCTCAGCCTTCACTTCTGCAACCCAATATTTGCTTCACGGTAAACTCTGCCATTTTCCCTTTATGTTTCTCCTGGGGACCCATGCTCTGCCCAACACGAAGCTCAGAACAGAAGGCTGGGAACATGGCAAAGCCGTGCAAATATTCCCTGACGTGGGGGGTCTTCTAACGCTCTTGCATCACACATGTGTGTGATGTCTGGGGAAACCTGAGGAAAGAACCAGGTCCACTGGCCACTCCACCAGTACAAGGACAGTCAGCGCTGCAGGGACCTCCCTGGTGATCCAGGGGTTAAAAATCCGCCCTCCCATCCAGAGGACACAGGTTCAATCTCTGGTAGGGGGACTAAGATCCCACATGCCGCAGGCAACTGAGCCAGCACCATCCACCTGCTGCAGCGCCCACCCAGCGCGGCCAAAGAGAGAAACTAAACAAAAAGCAAAACTGCTTAACTCAAGTGCGAGCCTCCAAGAGAAGGTGAAGGGCGGAAGCAGTGGCCCCTTTGCCCCCTCATCTCTGACCCCATAGGAATGAAACCTTACCCAGAGCTTCACTTAAAATCCTGCCTTAATTGCAGCTGACGTTTATCAAACACCTTCTGTCTATGAGGCACTGTGTCCCCATTTCCTCACAAAATTCTACCAACAACCTCCATGAGGCACAAACTCCAGATAGCTCCATTCTTAAGATAAGAAAACTGAGTCACAGAAGGGTAAAATAACCTGCCCAGGGTCACATACTGAAAAGTGGCAGAATCAAGATTGAAATAAACCCGGGAATGTCCAACCGCTACATTGTCTGCACTATTTAGGAAGTATTTTGTGGACACGTAAAGCGAAGAGTCTCCAAGGATGGAGACGATTAGCTCCTTCCTTCTCTGAAAGCCTGGGGTCAGGGGAGGTCTGCGTCCCGTCAAATCTGCTCTAGCCTTGTGACTAGGATTGCCAGATTTAGCAGATAAGAATACAGATGCCCACTTAAAATTGAGTTTTGGATAAACAATGAATAGTTTTTCAGATTACATGTATCTCAACATTGCATGGGACGCAAGCCAGAACTGATCGCTCATCTGAGATTAAAGTTTAGCTGGGCACCAGGTGTGGATTGCTGTATTTTTTGGCGGCACTGTTAGGCAGGCAGGATCTTAGTTTCCTGACCAAAGACCGAACACATGCCGCCAGCCTTGGAAGCGCAGAGTCCTCCAGGGACACCCTAGCAGCATATGTTTTACTGGATGGCTCCCCACATGCCTTGTTTTGACCAATAACAAACCGCAGGGGTGACCGTGGGCCAGTCCCAAGCCACAGGAGGGCGGCTGGTTTCCAGTTCTTCGTCTCAGAAGCCCACCCTGCCGCCACCGTGCTATGGGCCAGCCGAGGGGAAGCGCCCCATGGGAAGCTCTGAGCCCCCGACACTGGGTCAGGCCACGGCCTGGCAGGACAGTCCAGCTGCCAGCTTCGCGCGGCTGAGGCAGTGCCCTCTGTCTGTACCAGGAGAAGGGGAAGAGCAATGTGCCCCAAGCCCCTAACCCCCAGAACTGTGAGAAAGAGCAGATCGACATATTTATAGGATACTACATGTTAGGGAGCTTTCTTATATAGCCAGAGATAACCAAAACACCCCTTAACGGATCGTCCTTGAATTATTCCGCCTTGAGTCCCCAGACCTCGGGCGGTCCCCAGCAGTGGCCCCATCAGGCTTGGTCCCTACGCGCCTGTGCAGTCTGACCCAGTCTCACGCCGACTGTTCCTTAGGGAGGCAGTGTCTTCTTGAGGTTCAGAGGATGGACTTTGAAGACAGCAGACCCAGGACCGGATCCCAGCGCTGTCACACAGAGCTCTACGACCTCGGTCTCTTGGCCTGAAAAATGAGTCTGTCAATGTGAACTGCCGCGTGAGGCGGTCTGTGAGGATGAAAGGAGATTTAATGCCCTTAATTAGTGTTCTGCACGGATTAGCTGTTGTTATTACTCATCCTCACACTGAATAAGTTCTCTACCCTGTGTTGTTGTATAATGTTACCTTCCTTGTTGTTTCTATCCAGGGGAGAAAGTTTAATGCAGTCACAAAACGCATTATAGCAAGGGTGCCAGGGACCACCGCCACAGAACCCCTGCTCTCAGAGAGGAGACCCCGGCCTGGGAACCCCGACGCGTCCAGCCTGGCTAAGCCCCGCTCCACCAAGCCAGCCGCTTCCCGGGCGCAGCTGTCCCTGAGAAATCACAGGCGACCTAGACCTACTGGGTAAGGAATCGACCTCCGCGGCCACCCAGTCGCTCTCCCAAATTTCTGTCTTTCTCTTTCCCCGTGAACCAGTTCCCGAGACAGGAGACTGCAGACCTGGGAGAGCATACAGTGAAACAGAAGATACGGAGGTTATGGAATCAGCTCAGAACTGGCGTCCGCGTCTGGTTCTGCCACATACAATCTAGCGTGACCTGTAAATAAGAGAGGTGTATAAAGATTAAAATACACAGCAGAAAGCTCTGCAGATAGTGTGGTCTGTAGTAGACGACCCCTGGAGACCAGTTGCCCCACTTAGGCTTAGGCACGCCCGGCATTAAAAGGGCATGGGCTGCTGGCACCAAGATGTGGTCGTGCAAGACGACCTCTTCCTTTGCCCTTCTGTGGGCCCAGAGTCGTTAATCAGCACGTCTGTGGCCTTTGGCTCTCTGCCCAGCCTCCAGCTCGCCTGTACCGACATTGCCAGCCGAGACCGTCCTGTTCCTTTGCTCAGCTTCATGATCACCGTCATCCTAGTCACATCAGAAGGATATAGTCCCTGAAAACCCAAAGCAAAACTCAAGCCTCAAGACAGTGGGTTAGACCCTCCAGCAGGACAGAGCCAGGACAAGTAACCAGAACCTGGAGAGCAGAGGAACCCTAACCGAAGATGAGCCAAGGGCCAAACGCCAGGAGAAGAAAGAGAAGATTTTCCAAAACCCAGGTCAAGTGAAGAAAGGCAGCGTCGTGAGTGAAATCGGGGTCAGGCATGAGCTTAGGCCAATAGGGACTGCCCTTGGGGGCAAGACGTGGGTCAGGTTTCTTGTCCTTAAGGCCACTGGAAGTCAAAGCTAGCTTGTAAGGAGCCAGACTCAGAGTAAAGGGGTATTTCAGATCCCTCCAGACTCCTGCTTATGTACAAAATGTGTTTGGAGTTAAGCTTCTTTGAGGGATTCCCAAATGATAAATAACTCATTTGCCAGTTCAGGAGACACAAGAGATCATGTCTGACCCCTGGGTCAGGAAGATCCCCTGGGGGAAGGCATGGCATCCCAGTCCAGTATTCTCGCCTGGAGAACCCCATGGACGGAGGAGCCTGGTGGGTGACAGTCCGTGGGGTCACAAAGAGTCGGACACGACTGAAGAACGTAGCTCACACGCGTGCAAGCTTCTTTGAAAGACCTGGCCTGTCCTATTCTGGCACGTGACCTTGACCTACCCTCCACATCTCTCCTGCCCCCGATTAAAGGCAGTGTCCAAAGGCAACACTTCAGAGGCTGCGGTGACGTGTCCTCGGATTCAGCACCCGTTTCCTCCCAAGCCCCTGCTTGTTCATGAGCTCTCCACTCCCAGGACAGCAGACAGGTGTGAGCACATCTGTCCCTGGGACAGAGCTGAGTGATTCCCGCGGAGTTACAGTCCTACACAGTCCGCTCGCCAGCGTCATCCGGCTGTGTCTCTGGCTTCCCCAAATAAACCGCAGGCTCAAGGAAGCAGGAACCAACGCCCATATTTCATCTCGTGCGCCACTGAACCTGGCACGGTGCAAGGTACTTAATGGGCGAATATTAAGGTTTATGGATCCATATATAGTTCACCTCTTCCTCTGTGGATCTGCAACTTGTAGACAGCAGAAGATGAACAGAAGACCAGTTGTCACTACTCTATAAGGCTCAGGACTTTCAAGAAACACTCCTGCTGTCTGAAGAAGGCATTTGCCCAATAATGAAACTAATAGCTAATATTTATTGAATATATATTATGGTGCCAAGCATTCTGGGAAGCTCCTGGAGCACACTATTTCATTTAAGCCTCAAAACAATTCCATGAGTAGGCTAGACCTGTTTATATATGAGAAAACTGAGAGTCCAAGAAATCAAATATAGTTCATAAAGGCAGACGCAAGGTCAGCTGATTCCAAAGTCTATGCTCTACTATAAGGCCTAAAACTCCTTGGGTTTTTGCAGAAAATTATACAAATTTACATTTCTACTGCTTCCCAAAATATATCCAAAGAGCTTCTCGCATATTTCCCCCAGGACCCAGCTTTTCTGATCATCCCGTAGAGTCTTGATTCCTACCAGGAGCTTTCAGCTCCTACAGTCCACCTGAAGAGCCACGTGGAAGAGGAAAAACAATGCGAAAGAAGGGGCAGAAGAATGAGGCAAGGAAGGCCCTGGGTGCCGCTGCTTCCACCCCAGTCCTTTGCCTCGAAAGAAAGCCCGTCTCCTGTCACTTGCGGCCCCATCATCCCCTTTCTGTGTCTCATCTTCATGACAGCATAGAGTTTCTGTGTGAGTCACAGCAAGCGATCTTTTTCTTCCAAGGCAAGTCCAGGCTGGTTTCAAGAGTGGACAAGTAGTGATTCATTGATAGGATCAAAACCAGGGGCTTGAAAGCTCATACAACTCAACACCAGAAAAAGAAACAACCCAATCAAAACGTGGGCAGACATTTCTCCAAGGAAGACATGCAGTTGGCTAATTAACACATGAAAAGATGCTCAATATTTCTAATTATTAGAGAAATGCAAATTGAAACCACAATGAGATATCACCTCATATCGGTCAGGATGAAAGTGAAAGTCACTCAGTCATGTCTGACTCTTTGTGACCTCATGGGCTATGCAGGCCAGAAGATTGGAGTGGGTAGCCTTTCCCTTCTCCAGGGGATCTTCCCAACCCAGGGATCAAAGCCAGGTCTCCCTCGTTGCAGGTGGATTCTTTACCATCTGAGCCATAAGGGAAATCCAAGAATACTGGAGTGGGTAGCCGATCCCTTCTCCAAGGGACCTTCCCGGCCCAGTAATTGAACTGGGGTCTGCTACATTGCAGGCAGATTCTTTACTAATTGAGCCATCAGGGAAGCTCACCAATCAGAATGGCCATTTTCAAAAAGTCTACAAACAATAAATGCTGGAGAGGGTGTAGAGGAAAGGGAATCCTCTGGCATTGTTGGTGGAAATGTAAACTGATACAGCCACTAAGGAAGGCAGTATGCGATTCCTTAAAAAGCTAGGAAAGAACTTCCGTACGATCCAACCATCCCACTACTGGCATATACCCCGAGGAGACTAGCTAGAAAAGACACATGTCCCCAGCATTCATTACAGCGCTATTTACAGGAGCTAGGACATGGAAGCAACCCAGACGTCCGTCAATAGATGAACAGATAAAGAAGTTGTGGTACATACACACAACGGAATAGTGTTCAGCTGTAAGGGATGCACTGGGGCCAGTTCTAAAGAGGTGGAAGGCCCTAGAGCCTACTATGCAGCGTGAAGTCAGAAAGAGAAAGCCGAACGCTGCGCATTCACACACGTGCATGGGATCTGGAAAGACGGCACTGGTGGCCCTGTTTGCAGGCAGCAGGGGAGATGCAGGCACGGAGAGCAGGCTTGCGGACGCAGGTGGGGAGGGAGGGGCGCTTGGAGAGAGGAGCACAGAGCACACACATCAGAAAAGGCGTAGCATGTTGACGTGTGGCAAAACCGACACAACATTGTAAAGTAACAGATAGACACATACACTTAACAGCTAGCCAGGGGGAGTGTGCTGTACGGCACAGGGAGTTCAAACCCAGGCTCTGTGACAACGAAGAGAGGTGGGGTGGGTGGCGGGGGGAGGCGCAGGAGGGAGGGGACGATGTACACCTATGGCTGGTTCATGTTGATGTCTGGCAGAGACCAACACAATATTGCAAATCAATTATCTCTCCATTTAAAAAATTAAATTTTTTAAGTAAATAATTTTTTTTTTAATTGAGGACTTAGAGAAGGAGTGACATTGCTTCAAGAAGCCACGACACTTTGCCACCCCATGGACCGTACAAATCTGGGTAGCCTTTCCCTGTTCCAGGGGATTTTCCCAACCCAGGGACTGAACCCAGGTCTCCCGCGTTATAGACGGGTTCTTTACCAGTTGAGCCACCAGGGAGGCCCTGGTGCAAGGGGAGGAACTGAAGAACATGACCCACGTAAGGCTGCTTCCAGTTCTGACATTCACACGAAATCTGAACCCTCTTGGCAGCAGCAATGAACCTACATACTCCTAAAACCGATGACGCAAACTCCCTTACGTGTCATGTAATTCTGCTTGTCTTCCCAGTTATCAGGTGGCCAAAACAGGAACCAAAATGGCCCCAAGTAACCCTGGGTAAAGAGCAGATTGTCAGTTGATAACCCTTTGAAAGATCGCCAGAAAACTTGTTCCTCAACCGAAGCTAAGTTTATTAAACCTACTGTAGTAAGAGAGAATCCCAGGGACGGGGGAACCTCATGGGCTGCCGTTTACGGGGTCGCACAGAGTTGGACACAACTGAAGCGACCTAGCAGCAGGAGAGAATACAGACTCTTAGCAGTTCTCAGTGCTGTTCAGTCACTAAGTTGCATCCAGCTCTTTGTGACCCACAGACTACAGTACACAGGGCCCCCCTGTCCCTCACCATCTCCTGGAGTTTGCTCAGATACACATGCATTGAGACAGTGACGCTGTTTAATCATCTTACCCTCTGTCGTCCCCATCTCCTCCTGCCCTCAGTCTTCCTCAGCACTGTGGCCTTTTCCCACGAGTCAGCTCTTGGCATCAGGTAGCCAGAGTATTGGAGCTTCGGCATCAATCCTTCCAATGAATATTCAGTTTTTATTTCCTTTAGGTTTGGTTAGTTTGATCTCCTTGCTGCCCCAGGGACACTCAAGAGTCTTCTTCATCACCATAATTCGAAGGCATCAGTTCTTTGACGCTGAGCCTTCTTTATGGTCCAACTCTCACAGATGTCTCCATACACGACTAGTGGAAAAACCATGACTTTGACTATACGGACCTTTGCCAGTAAAGTGATGTCTCTGTTTTTCAATATGCTGTCAGGTTTGTCATAACTCTCCTTCCGAGGAAGGCAATTTCATGACCGCGGTCACTGTCTGCCGTGACTTTGAAGCCCAAGAACAGAAACTCTGTCGCTCCTTCCACTTAACCCTTCTATTTGCCATGAAGTGGTGGAACTGGATGCCATGATCTTCGATTTTTGAATGTTGAGCCTTAAGCCAGTTTTTTCGCTCTCTTCTTTCACCCTCAAGAGGCTCTTTAGTTCCTCTTTACTTTCTTCTCTTTTTTTTCACCGTTGGTGGTTCTCAAAAAGAGGAAAGGGGGTGACCGAGGATGAGATCTGAGCGAGCTCCAGGATGAGGTGAAGGACAGGGGGGCCTGGTGTGCTGCAGCGCATGGGGTCACGAAGAGTCGGACACGATTTAGCAACTAAACACCAACATGTAAAGAATTTCGAGGTCAGGCTTCAAGTGGTTTAAGGTGGATTTTCCAAATCAGGGAGCAGATCAGGACTGGAAAAAATTTGTGACATAATAATTTAAGATTGACAGATACAAGGGAGGAAGGACCTGAAAGCAAATCTTAATAAGTAAACTGCTGTTGGTTGAGAAAACTGTTTATCCAAGAGAGTGATCTATTGTCTTAACAAGAAAGATGTTTGCCTAGAGGTACAAACTATTTGTTCAGAAAAATTGGCTGGCGGGAATTTCATAAAGCATGCAGTGGAGTTATTTATTGGTTTATAATCTTCTCTTCTGAGGCCTGAATTTCCAAGAACAATGCGCTCAGTCATATTGCCGTAGGAAGACGCAGACCTCAGTCCCCACAGAGAGACTATGCGAGTACAGTTGATCTCCAAGCTCAAGTTTTGTTTATTTTTTTAAAGCTACCATGAGATGCTATTCTGTTCCCATGGAAACAGAACCTCACCTCGCTTCTTCCCACCAGTGACATTAAGCCTGTGTTCTAATGCTCCCACCTCAGCCCACAAAGTGAGCAGAGACTGATAATAAAGAAACAGTTTCAGCTGTGGGAGAGCTCATATCACTTGTCAGTCAGGCTTGAAAGAATGGGATTGTACGGAGGCTGCTACTAACAACTAGAACCGTCTCATGTTTTAAAAAACGTGTTGACACAAATAAGTCACGGGGATGTACTGTACAGCATGGTGTGTGTGTGTGTGTGTGTGTGTGTGTGTGTGTGTGTGTGTGTGTCAGTCGCTCAGTCACATGCGACTCTTTGCGACCCCATGGACTGTAGCCCACCAGACGCCTTTGTCCATGGGATTCTCCAGGCAAGACTACTGGGGTGGGTTGACATTTCCTTCTCCAGTACAGCATGGTGACTATAGTTAATAATTTTGCATATCTGAAAGTTGCTAAGAGTAGGTCTTAAAATTTCTCATCACTAGAAGGAAAAATTGTAACTCTGTATGGTGGCAGATGTTAGCTAGACTTACTGTGGTGATCATCGCCGAGCAGATGTAGATATCAAATCATTATGTTGTATATCTAAAACTAACATAATGTTATAGGTCAGTTGCATCTCAGTAAAAAAGTGCTTTTAGAAGGCTTCCCTGGAGGCTCAGTGGTATACAATCTGGCTGCCAACACAGGAGACGTGGGTTCGATCTCTGGTCTGGGAAGATCCCACGTGCCCCAGGGCAGCAAAGTCCATGCGCCACAGCTGTTGAGCTCAGAGCCGTGTGGCAACGACTGAAGCCCGCAGGCCCAGAGACGGTGCTGCACACCAGGGGAAGGTGCTGCAGCAAGACGTCCTCAAACTACAGCTAGGGAGCAGCCCACACCCAGCGAAGACCGGCACAGCCAGAAACTAAAACAAACTAAGCTTTTTAGAAGTTAGATGCAAATGTAGGAACAGAATTTGAAATCAGGAAACAAACAAAAAAGTGTTTTTAAATAAAAGCCAAAACAGTTTTTAAAAAGTGCCTTAGGTCAGTCGATTAGATGCAGGCTCAGTGTGAATGAAAGGCTTCTCGGAGGAGAAAGGAAGCCGAAGCCTGAGACACATGGACCGTCTGAGACAGGACAGAGGAGACAGACGCAGGGTCACGGCCAGGAGAGGGCCGTGACCGTAGGAACAGGAGGCTGCCATAGTGGCAGGAAGTGAATGTGAAAGTCGCTCAGTCGTGTCCAGCCCTTTGCATCCCCGTGGACTATAGTCCATGAGATTCTCCAGGCCAGAATGCTGGAGTGGGTGGCCTTTCCCTTCTCCAGGGGATCTTCCCAGCGCAGGGACAGAACCCAGGTCTCCCGCATTGCTGGCAGATTCTTTACCATATTAATCGACAAATACCCAAGTCTCGTTGGCTTACAACAGCAGAAAGTGTATTTCTCACTCTTGTTCACATCTATCGTGAGTCAGTAGTGAGCCCGCTACTTTTCATTCCAAGACTTGGGCTAACGTAAGGGAAATTCCTATGTCTGGACGTGGCTGGTGTCACAGCAGAGGGAAAGACAGGACGTGGAGGACACGAGGCAGCTTCACGCGCATCTGTGCTCAGACAGGGCACAGAACACCTTGGTTCACACTCTCAGGACCAAGCCCAGTGATGTGGCCAAGCTTAATTGAAGCAAGGGAAGAGAATGGATGTGGATTCTCTCCTTTTGGGGGACTATAGTCAATGAATAATGTTGTGATAGCTTTGAGTGGAGAGCAATGGGACTCAGCCACACATACACATGTATGAGAGTGGATAAAAATTTCCGGTGGTCCAGCGGTTAGAAATCCACCTGCCAATGCAAAAGACATGGGTTCAATCCCCGGTCTGGGAGGATCCCACATGCCTCGGGGCAGCTAGGCCCCTGCACCACAAATACTAAGCCCATACTCCAGAAGCCGTGCTCTTGAGCTGCAACAAAGACGCAGAGCAGTCCCCTCCCCCCAGGCAAGAATCTTTATCCAGGACTTCCCTGGTGGTCCAGTGGTTAAGACTCCACCATGGTGACTGCAGCCATGAAATTAAAAGATGTTTGCTCCTTAGAAGAAAAGTTATGACCAACCTAGACAGCATATTCAAAAGCAGAGACATTACTTTGCCAACAAAGGCCCCTCCAGTCAAGACTATGGTTTTTCCAGTTGTCATGTATGGATGTGAGAGTTGGACTGTGAAGAAGGCTGAGCGCCGAATAATTGATGCTTTTGAACTTTGGTGTTGGAGAAGACTCTTGAGAGTCCCTTGGACTGCAAGGAGATCCAACTAGTCCACCCTAAAGGAGATCAGTCCTGGGTGTTCATTGGAAGGAATGATGCTGAAGCTGAAACTCCAGTACTTTGGCCACCCATGCGAAGACCTGACTCATTGGAAATGACCCTGATGCTGGGAAAGACTAAAGGCGGGAGGAGAAGGGGACGACAGAGGATGAGATGGCTGGATGGCATCACTGACTCGATGGATGTGAGTCTGAGTGAACTCTGGGAGTTGGTGATGGACAGGGAGGCCTGGCGAGCTGCGGTTCATGGGGTCGCAAAGAGTCAGACACGACTGAGCGAATGAACTGAACTGACCTGCAATGCAGAGGGCTTGGATTCAACCCCTGGTCAGAGAACCAAGGTTCCACATGCCGTGGGAAGAATTGTCTTCCAAGAGCTCCATGGAGGAGCCCTGGTGCTTAGGCATCATGACAAAATCCAACACAACGAGGGAGACGCGGCGCTCCTGGGGAGAGGACCGGCAGCCCGAAGCCAGTTCCTGGGGAAGATGCATCAGACACCTTGAGCAGGTGGGACCCAGCTCGAAGGGCAGAGGACTTGGCCCCATTTCACTTCTGCTGGTGAGACTCAGCAGGTCTGTCCCACGTGAATCAACCTCCTCTTACCTGCAGGAAACATGGGCCATTCAGCCACTCATCTGCTGAGACTCTCTCCCAGACCAGTAGTCTAGGGACTGAATCTCTCCTAACCAAACAAGTCATTTGCCTAACAAGGCCCTTGCTCTGTGCAGAGATGTCCCCTGGGATTGTGGAAACCCAAGTTGCCAAGGCCCCCAAGGAATGAGCCAATGTCTTACTTCCTGGCCTGTGAAAATCAGGCTTTCTACACCTCGTTCTCCTGAGACTTGGTTCTTCAGGGTCCACACCTAGGGGTGTCTGTCAAAGTTCTTTATAACAGTGAAAACTTGCAAATACCTTATTGTCAACCCAAGGGGCCAGTTAAGTAAACGAGGACACACAGCAAAAAAGAAAAAAAGGAATGACTAAGTATAATTATGAAGACTATTACTTATTACTTGATATGGGGAAATGTCCACAGCATGAGTGAGAAAGTAAATGACAGAACAGCTTGAACAGTATAATTCTGTTTGATTCTGCTTATGGGCAATTACGGTCATGAATGCATTAAGAAATTTATGACAGGAGCACCCGCCAGTGCCCGTTTTTCGTGGTGGCAGGGTTTTAGATGATGTTCTGCTTTCTACTCGGTTCTTTTCTGTGTTGCTTACTTTTTTTTATGACTGGCATGTGTTATTTCTACAAAGACATTAGAGCTATTTTGTAGGTGGGAACAATTATGTTTTGTTTTTCCTATTTTGGCGGAGAGATGTATTTGCAATATTGTTAAGCGAATCAAGCAATTACGGTATAATCCCATTATTGCACATTTATTTGCTGTTGTTGCTGTTCGGTTGCCCAGTCACATCCTTCCCTTTGTTACCCAGGGACTGCAGCCCACCAGGCTCCGCCATCCATGGGACTTCCCAGGCAAGAACCCTGCAGTGGGTCGCCACCTCCTTCTCCAGGGGATCTTCCCAACCCAGCAACTGAACCCACGTCTCCTGCTTAGCTGGTGGAGTCTTTACCACTGAGCCACCTGGGAAGCCCAGCTGTATATTATGGCAAATATAATATGCGTGCTTTTTTCCCAGAGATGTTCTGAAGATCAGAGGAAGTGTCAGCTGGGGAAGCCACAGCTCCCAGTCAAAGAGTTCACACACTGATGTCACTGTTACTTCCCGTACTTCCCGTGAGACCTGGGGATGATGTTGACCGCGTCCCTGTCTACACCTTGGCTTTCTGAGTCTTGGTAACCTGAGAAGAGAGGCTCACCACGGTTGGACACTGTCAGTGAAGACCATCTGTCCTGGTATTTGATGGAGAATCCCTGCTCCTCAGCGGTTCCCAGACAACCTTCCCCAAGACCTCTCCAGCATCCCTCGGGGGCCACCTGTAGTTTAGGTCTGCTCCTGGGAGAATGAGTCACAGATTCCCTCTGGCACATTTCTGAACTCCTGGGGTCAGGATGAAAAAAAGTCAGATGGAACTTAAGACAAGAGTCTTCCCAGCAATAAGGAATCCCAAAGCTTTGTTACAACTCGTTGAGAAGTTCTCTTGAGAAAGCTGGTCAGAGGCCACTGAAAAGGGGAGACAAACACCCCCAAGAGGTCTGCAAAAACCAGGCTCATGGACGGACGTTCTCCATTCAACCACAGGTAAGTGGGCTGAGAGATGGAATCCTAATTCCAGTGAGGTCTTGGCTTCCTTGGTTCTCCCTTCTTCACAAACCTGCTCACACTATTCCAATCTGACCACCTGCCTGAACACTTGGGTGAACAGGAAGAAACTGGAGCTTAGAAGCAGTGAGCAGTAAGGTTGAAATTAATTTCCTTAGGGTGGTACCCTGGGGATTCTTGGCTTTTGCAGCTCACACCTTATCCTGTTTCAGCTTCAACTACCAGCTTAACTTTGTAAACCAGAGACTTCAGAGTCCACCCTGACCCTGCTCTCCTCCTCACATGGCGCTTCAGCCCAGCACCAAATCCTGACACGCTGACCGCTGAGCAGCTCTCAGATCCACTTCCCTCCAAGCGTCTCCGGTACTGCCACTCTAGTCTAAGCGGTGAGTCTCTCCTAGATGACCTCAATATCCCCCAGCAAATCTCCCCCATCTACGGACCCTCCTCTGATCACATCCTCACAACTGCATTTCAGTGCAGTTCAGTTCAGTCGCTCAGTTGCGTCCGACTCTTTGCAACCCCATGAATCGCAGCACACCAGGCCTCCCTGTCCATCACCAACTGTGGAGTTCACTCAGACTCACATCCATTGAGTCAGTGATGTCATCCAGCCATCTCATCCTCTGTCGTCCCCTTCTCCTCCTGACCCCAATCCCTCCCAGCATCAGAGTCTTTTCCAGTGAGTCAGCTCTTCGCATGAGGTGGCCTAAGTATTGGAGTTTTAGCTTCAGCATCATTCCTTCCAAAGAACACCCAGGACTGATCTCCTTTAGAATGGACTGGTTGGATCTCTCCTTGCAGTCCCGGGGACTCTCAAGAGTCTTCTCCAACATCACAGTTCAAAAGCATCAAAATCGGTCAGCTGTCTTCACAGTCCAACTCTCACATCCATACATGACCACTGGAAAAACCATAGCCTTGACTAGACAGACCTTAGTCGGCAAAGTAATGTCTCTACTCTTTAATATGCATTTAGACTGATCTTATCAAAAAGCAAATACGGCCCTGTCATCTTCTTGGTTAAAATTCCTTTATGGTGTGTGTTAGTCATTCAGTCATGTCCAACTCTTTGCAACTCCATGGACTGTAGCCCGCCAGGCTCCTCTGTTCATGGAATTCTCCAGGCAAGAGTACTGGAGTGGGTTGCCATTCCCTCCTCCATCTTTTATGGTATCCCACATCCAAAAATATATATATACATTCTTAACATAATCTAGGGTACCAGACAATAACAATGTAGGCTGTAAACCTGATCATATGGATTCAAACCCCACTTCAGCCACTTACCAGCTGAGCCTTTGGTCAAGTCCCCTATCTTCTCTGTCCCACAGTTTCCACATATGTAAATTAGAGATTTCCCCAGCGAATCTGATAAGGCTGTTGGGAAAATGGTGTTTAGGATGGCGCTTGACACACAGAAAGCACTCATTAAGTGTTCCAAAACGCTGCCCGCCTGCCGGTCTCAGCTTGCACACCCTCCCTATTGCCCTCTGCCAGCACTGTCCCCTTCCAGCTCCTCATCCTCGAGAGGCTTGCTCAGACTTCAGGGCCTTTGCATGGGCTGTGCCCACTCTCCTCCTACAAAAAACTCTTCCTGGGGAAAATGCTCCCTGGTCTTCTTGAGTCCAAGTTTTAGGCTTACAGCGCTAAGTGCCTCCATGTTGGAGTTACGACTCCAGTTGCAATTTTCAGTAACTTGTGTGGCTATCTTATTAATGTCCGGCTCTCCCTCTATTCCACGAGGACCAGCACCATGTCTGTTTCCCCTCACCACTGGATGCTCACTTCCCACCCTGTGCCCAGCACAGGTGCAACAGACACATTCCGAATGACCGAGGATGTCCATCAACTCTGAAGCCTGCGTCTCCTGCCAAGAGCTTCAGACACATTCCGAATGACCGAGGATGTCCATCGACTCTGAAGCCTGCGTCTCCTGCCAAGAGCTTCCTCCCAAGCTTCAGAACGGTAGACCGCCCTCCCCGTCTCCTAGATCTATGTAGTGAGCTCTCTCTATCAAAAACGGGTCTCACCGGTACTTCCCTTGTGGTCCAGTGACTGACTCCGCACTCCCAATACGGGGGCCTGGGTCTGAGCCCCGGTCAGGGAACTAGACCCCACATGCCACAACTAGGACCAAATAAACAGATTAACATTTTTTTAAAAAATGGAACTCAACACACCCCTCCTGAAGTCTATTATTTGTTAGACTGGATGACGCCGTTGTTCACTCCATCACTCGAACCAGGACCCAGACGTCACGCCTGACTCTCCTTCAGCCCACATGTCCAGTTAATGAGCAAGCAGGGATAAATCCATCTCCCAACCCTTTCCCTAACCTTTCCTCTCTCTCCGGGAGCAAAGATCTCCCCTACCTTGATCTCCATTGTATCCCTCCAGTCCTAATAAGGGCATTAGAGTGTCTGTGAGTCAATAAGTCAACATCATCTCAGCTAAGGCCACTGTGACCAGCTGCCAAATGTAGCTCCCCGCCTCCTGTCTAATTTCCCTTAAATTCATTTTGATGGCTTAGTCTGACCAGGTCTCCGTCTTGCTTAAATGCCTACAAATGCTCTCCACTTATGGGTCTCTCAAAGCCGGTCCTCCAGGAGCTGAACAGCATTTCCTTGTGGTTAGAAATGACCAGTACTGGTGAGTAAATGTCTGTTTTTAAAAAACAAACCTGCGTACTGCTACGTAATGCCTCGGCTTCCCTGGTGGTTCAGAGGGCAAAGTGTCTGTGGGTAACGCGGGAGACCCGAGTTCCATCTCTGGGTCGGGAAGATCCCCTGGAGGAGGGAATGGCACCCCACTCCAGTACTCTTGCCTGGAAAATTCCATAGATGGAGGAGCCTGGTGGGCTGCAGTCTATGGGGTCCCAAAGAGTTGGACACTGAGCGACTTTACTTTTCACTTATTGAGCATTAAACAAAAACAGCAATTCCTGTGCCCAAGGAAAGAGCAGGGGGAGTTGGAGAGAACCGGGACCCATCCGTGACCCTGGGAGGCGTCCGTGCAAACAGCAGACCTGCAGAATTTCTCAGGGCCTCCCCATCCTTCGATGGCATCCACGTTCATGAGCTACCCCTCTGCTGACCTTGACAAACCCCCTCTTTCCTTCATGTCGGGACCCTTCAGTCTCCTTCACGCACTCACATCACCACGGCAGCCCCTCGTGAGCACCTCAGCACAGGAGCTGGGGCCGGCTCTCTCATCCAGGAGTTAGTTTACCACTGCGAACCCTGGTCCTCCGAGGTCCAACCACACCCACTGTTCCACCACCTCACTCCTTAACCCTGTCGGTGTCCTCACCCAGCTCAGGGACTCCTTAAAGAGTCAGGCCAGGCAAAGCACGCCTGCCAGCCCCCCTCTTGTTCTCTCTGAGGTCTTGAAGCATCACAACAGCTGGCATCTCTCCTCTCTGCAAATTCTGAACCACTTAAGAGAGAGAAGGTAGGAGCAAGGCAGACGGAGCGGGAAATACCAGCTGCCCGACTGAAAAAGCCCTGGTGCTCCAGAGCATGACTCAGCCTTGTGAGTGGTCTTCTGAAAAGTCAGACATGACCTCGTTTTCAGGTCTGCATTACGGAGAAGCAGAGCAGAGCGAAGCCTGTGCTTCTAGTAAAGCGAAGGAGAGAGCAAAGCAGGGTGGACACAGCCAGGGCCTTGTCCCGGACTCCCTAATCAGAAAGACTCCTCCCCTAGGAGAGGAGGGTGTCAGGACTGTTACACAGTGGGTCCTCGCTCTAGGGAAGGCCACATCACACGTGCAGAAGAAATATCCCCTCCTTCTTATCGGCAAGAGACTGAGTTGCCGGCAGATGCTGGTGGCACAAAGAATGTCAGTGGCTTTGATTCAGACACCACCTGATTTAGACTTCCTGGCAATGGCACCCCCTCCAGCGCTCTGGCCTGGAGAATCCCAGGGACGGAGGAGCCTGGGGGGCTGCAGTCCACGGGGTCACTAAGAGTCGGACACGACTGAGCGACTTGACTTTCACTTTTCACTTTCCTGCATTGGAGAAGGAAATGGCAACACGCTCCAGTGTTCTTGCCTGGAGAATCCCAGGGACGGGGGAGCCTGGTGGGCTGCCGTCTACGGGGTCGCACAGAGTCGGACACGACTGAAGCGACTTAGCAGCAGCAGCAGCAGCGGTTCAAAAGGTAAAGAATCTGCCCGTCATGCACGAGACCTGGGTTCGATCCCTAAGATCCTCTGGAGAAGGGAAGGGCACCCCACTCCAGTATTCTTGCTGGGAAAATCCCACGGACAGAGAAGCCTGGCAGGCTGCAGTCCACGGGGTTGCAGGGAGTCGGACACGACTGAGCAGATAACACACACACAGACACCACCTATTTCTCATCATCCTGAGACACTCTAAAGAGACGCTGTCCTACTCCTCCCTTGCTCCCAGCCTCATCCAGACCATTCAGAATTACGAAATGTGGCAACCGGAAAGCCACAGGCACCAGTCCAGAACCGACACCCCACTAATGGAGCAGACGTCCAGCCAGAGAGAGCAGCCCTGGCCGGGACCCCACCCCAGGGTGCCCCTCAGAACAGCGAGCAGCGATCTGAAAGTCTAGATGGCAGGGTCCGCCAGACGGAAGTGCTTGGGAGCGTGAGTGCAGCGGAGAGAGCCCCTCTGAGGAGGTCAGGGAGGTGGGCGTGAGAAGGTCGGCCTGGGCTCGCTGGGGACGCCTTCCGAATCGCGCCCGGCCGCGAACTGCAAGCCCTGCTGCCTTCGGTTGTCAACACCTAACGCACAGGAGTTTGCTCTTTGGTTAGGGTCCTGTCGAACAGGAATTTTCGTATTTACTATAGCTGCCCATTAGCCCAGATAAATCTTTTTCTTAGCTAGTAGTAAATAATAGAACAGACTTGGCTCTGTTTCACTTCAGTTTCTCCCCCTGGAGTCTCAGCTCTGTCGTGACGTAGATCAGAAACCCCAGGCTCCTGACAATGGCTCGGGAGCCTCCAGCAAGAGCCAGGAGGGCCCCCAGATGGGAGTGGTGGTCTCCAAAGGCTGTTGCAACAAAGACCCACAAAGTGTGCAGAGTCACACAAGAGAAATACGCTCCCTTGTAGTTCTGGAGGCTACACGTCCAACGTGAAGCTCCTAGCAGAACCGAGCTCCCTGGGGACCCTCGAGGGAAGGATGCTTCCTTGCCTCTTCCAACTTCTGGAAGCTCTAGGCATTCCAGGTTTGTGGCAGTCAGTTCAGTCTGTCGTGTCCGACTCTTTATGACCCCATGGACTGCAGCACGCCAGGCCTCCCTGTCCATCACCAGCTCCCGGAGTCAACCCAAATCCATGTCAACTGAGTCAGTGATGCCATCCAACCGTCTCATCCTCTGTCGTCCCCTTCTCCTCCTGCCTCCAATCCCTCCCAGCATCAGGGTCTTTGCCAATGAGTCAGCTCTTCACATTACCCAACCTCTTTTTCTGGGGCAGCATTACCCCAGTCTCTGCCTGTCTTCACACAGCTGCCTTCCCTGAGTCTGACCCTTCACAGGGCATTCTCCTCGCTGTGTGTCCCCATTTTCATATTAATATTATTTATTTATTTATTTTGGGCTGTGCTGGGTCTTCTTGTCACAGTGGGCTCTCTCCAGCAGCGGTACACGGGCTGAGCCACTCAGCAGCACGTGGGGTCCTCCTGGATCAGGGGACGAGCTCTTGTCCCCTGTGTTGGCAGGAGGACCCTTCTTCACCACTGAGCCACCAGGGGAGCCCCACTTTCTCTTCTCATAAGGACCCCAGTCCTAGTGGATTGAAAGCCCGCCCTAATCGAATATGATCCAACTTGCTCACACCTGCAAAGACCCCCATCTTATTTAAGATCACATTCACAGGTACCGGGGTGAGGACTTCAGCAAATCCTCCCGACAGATACAAGTCAACCTGCAACACGGGGACAAACCGCTGCTCTCCTGGGTCACCCTGGGCTCTGGTGACATTAGGCCCAGTCTCCTGCGTCCCTGGCCTGAGGGGCCGGCAGTGTCGGCTCCTTTGCTCCAAAATTAGCTACAGATTAGTCCTGTCATGCCTTCCCCTCTGGGCCAGCGCACCAGGCCTCCAACACTCATCAGCAACGCCAGTTCCCCGTGGAACAGGAGTTCTGGGGACGAAATGATTGTAGCTATGCAGTGGGCTTGTGATCGTTCATTCGACTGAGTTCTAGCCCCACTTTCCTACATCCTAGCTTTCTGCCCTTGGTCAGGTTGCTGATCTCACTAAATATAAGTGGGCTTAATATTTTTACATAATACTTTTACGTTCTATTTATTTTTAAATTTATTTTATTGAAGTGTAGATGATTTATAATGTGCTGGTTTCGACTATACAGCAAAGTGATCCGAAGCTCAGTTCCCTTGAAGCTCAGATATCCAGAGATTCCTTTTCGTATTCTCCCACTGTGGTTTATCACAGGGTACTGAGTCCAGTTCCACGTGCTGCATAGCAGGGCCTTGTCATTTACCCATCCTACACGTAACAGTTTGTGTGCGTACAAAAGTGTGTATACACACTACTGTGCGCAGTGGTCTGTACCTGCTAATCTCAGACTCCCATGCCGTGCCCTTTGCAAGCGCCCGCCTGTCCTCCGTGTCTGTGAGTCCGCTTCTGGTTCACGGGCCAGCTCGCTCGTGTGGTATTTTAGACTCCACACGTGATGCCACGTGGTACTTGCCTCCCTCTTTCTGGCTTCCTCCCCTTAGTGCCATGGCCTCTGGGCCTCCACACTGCTATGGATGGCGACAGTTCACTCTCCTTGCAGCTCAGTGACACCCCACGGCAGCCCTGCCTCACACCTTCTTGGTCTCTTCAGCTGGTGGTGGACATTTAGGTTGCTTCCGTGTCTTGGCTATCGTGAATAGTTAAATGGGCGTAATATCGAAAGGAGAAAGCATTGTGCACTTTCAACAGCTGCTTAGGAAATGAGTTAGCACATGACACACAGTAGGTGTTCAACCCACACCAGCGTCCCGCTAGCACCACCCACTTGAGGGGCATTAAGCGAACGTCAGGCTGGACCCCGGGTCTGCCTCGAGGTGCAAGCGGGTCTTAAGTGGGCATCTCTGCCGTGACAGGCGCCCCGGAGCTGAGAACTGCACCCGCATCAGCTGGTCCGTCCTGCTGGGGCTCACGGAGCGGCCAGGGCTCGGGGTGGCCTCTGCGCTCCTGCTCACCCTCCTGGGCGACCTGGCGTGATCAGCCCGATCCACGCGGAGCCGCCGCGCCACATACCATGTACTTCTTCCCGAGCGAGCTCTCCGTCACAGCCTCCTCCTTCTCCACGGTGAACACCTCCGGGCTGCTGGGGGGCTCGCTCGCCTCCAGCCAGCCCGTCTCCTTCGCAGGCTGCGTGGTCCAGAAGGCCCTCATGGCGCTCCACAGCACTGCCGAGTGTCTGATCCCGGCCGTCAGGGCCTACCACTGACTCCCCGCCGTCTGCCACCCTCTCCTGTACCGCAGCCTCCCGTCCCCACGTCTGTGTGTCCAGCTGGTGGCGGCCACCTACACGGCTCCTGCTGCCAGTTCAGCTTTGCTGACCGAGACCGTGTTCAGGCTGCCCTACTGCAGCCCCAACATCATTAACCACTATTTCTGTGACATCCCCCGGTGCTCCAGCTTGCCTGCGGAGACGCGGCCCAGGCTGAGGCCGTCATCTTCCTGTCTGCTGCCCTGATTACCCTCTTTACCATCGCCATTATCCTGGTCTCCTGTGCCTACATCCCGGTGACCGTCTGCACAACGTGTTCCCTCGAAGCTCAGAGCAAAGCCCTCTCCACCTGCGCCTCCCGCCTCTCCCTCACCTGCCTCTTCTACGGCACCACCTCCTTTATGTACACCCAGCCAAGCTCTCGCAGCTCCTCAGAACAGAACGAGGTGGTGTCTGTCTTCTCCACGGTGATCATCCCCATGCTGAGCCCTCTGAGCTACAGCCTGAGGAATAAAGACGTGAAGGCTGCTCTAAAGAAGAGGTGCCTCGGCCTGCCGCCTTCCTAACACCGGGTGGAACAGTCTACCCCCAAGCTGCAGTGTGGCAGGTGCAAGGTAAAGCATGGGTGATGTTAACTCATTCCCTTGGATGGAGGGAAGCCTGTACCAGCACTGTTTAAATGACTAACACAGACAGTTCATTCAATCTTCGCACGACGAGTTGAAATGAGTACTATTATTTATCATCCCTTAGGACTCTGAGGCCCAGAGAGGTTGAGTAAATGGCCCGAGGTCACACAGCAAACAAGGAGCAGACCCAGCATGTGCATCCAGCCAGCCTGGCCCCAGAGACCTGGTTCTCAGCTGGTGCATTATTCTGACTTTTTCTGGGGCGCGCATCTCACCAGCCCACACCGAGCACTGTTCTTCCTTAATTCCGAGCATCAGGAGGAGGAGCCGGATCACGGCGTTACACGTGGTCTGCGCACCTGAGCTCACGCTGCTGTTGAGCTTTCCTCTCTTTCGGCAGCTGTGAGATGTCGAGTCAAGGTACACAACCGCTGACCCTCCGTTTTCCCAAGTGAAATGGGGCGTTAATCCCCATCTCAGCTGGTTATCAAGGATCCCATGAGGATAAAATGGGCTCACACAGGGTCTGGCACAAACGACTATTCACCAATCACTGAGCTTTTGTTCTTCCCTGGGGAAACCTCTCCGTAAAACCAAATGTTCTTTGTATTTTTTTACCTACACGTGGCAAGTACCACGTGGCATCACATGTGGAGTCTAAAATACATGAGCGAGCTGGCCCGTGAACCAGAAGCGGACTCACAGACACAGAGGACAGACGTGCGCTTGCAAAGGGCACGGCGTGGGAGTCTGAGATTAGCAGGTACAGACCGCTGCACACAGTACCATGTATACACACTGTAGTATGTGTATTTTATTCCATACACATGTGTCCATCCCCCCCCAAACTCCCCTCCCAGCCAGGCTGCCGCATAACACCGGGCAGAGTTCCCCAGGTAATACAGTTCCTGCTGCTGCTGCTGCTGCTGCTAAGTCGCTTCAGTCGTGTCTGATTCTGTGTGATCCCATAGACCGCAGCCCACCAGGCTCCCCCATCCCTGGGATTCTCAAGGCAAGAACACTGGAGTGGGTTGCCATTTTCTTCTCCAGTGCATGAAAGTGAAAAGCGAAAGTGAAGTTGCTCAGTCATGTCTGACTCTTAGTGACCCCATGGACTGCAGCCCACCAGGCTCCTCCGTCCATGGGATTTTCCAGGCAAGAGTGCTGGAGTGGGGTGCCATTGCCTTCTCCTGTGATACAGTCGGTCGTGTTAAAAACCAAGCATTCTTATACATCACTTTTGTCTGTTTGTGTTTATTTTGGCCACACTGCTTGGCTTACAGGATCTTAGTTCCCTGAGCAGGGACTGAACCCAGGCCTCAGCAGTAAAGTCCTAACTGATGAACCACCAGGCAATTCCCTCCACCGGTGTCTTTTAGGAATGAGACCGTATCAGATAAACAGCAAGTTCCTGCTGCAGGGCAGAGGGAACTGTATTCAGCAGGAAGAGGTGAACCACAATGGAAAAGGATGCAAGAGGAATGTGCGTGTATATATATATGTACAGACACATACACACGTATGACTGAATCACTTTACTGTGTACCGGGAACTAACACAACATTATACATCTACTATACCTCAATTTTTTAAAAAAAGCGACCACACCATATAGCTATATTAAATAGCATCCAGCTGAATCAGGGAAAAGCTCTTCCTTTTCTGCTTCCCTGGTGGCTCGGAGGTTAAAGC
>SJYA01002022.1:233811-301079 GCA_006410615.1 Neotragus moschatus
TCCCAGCAGAGATCTAACCAAAACAGCTTAAGCTCCGAAGGTTTCTTATGATGCCTGCTCCCTACGGGAGTCAGAGAGGTTTCCCAGGAGAGGTTAAGTTAAAGGCAGAACTGAATTAATAAAAAAGAGATTTTTTAGGCTGACAGAAGGATCAGGGAGAAGACATCCCCACGTGTCCTGAATTGTGGTGGAATCTTATTTTTTAAAAAGCAAAGGCTTGGGACTTCCCTGGGTGTCCAGTGGTTAGGACTCCATGCTTCCAATGCAGGGGGCACAGGTTTGATCCCTGGTCAGGGAACTAAGATCCCACGTGTGCCGCTGTGCAGCTAAAAATAGATAAACAAAATAAATTTTGAAAGAAAAGGCTAGAAATGGTTCCGACTGATACGGACACTCCCCGGAGGTGATGAAGTCCCAGGGCCAGCGTCTCTCTGTCCCAGCATCTTTCGTGCCCCACTTCTGTTCCGGGCCGAAGTATCTCCCCGCCCCAAACTGATACGCTGACATTTTATCCCCCAGGACCTCACACCATAACTGTATTTGGACTGCGTGTTAAGTCGCTTCAGTTGTGTCCAACTCTTTGCAACCCTATGGACTGTGGCCTGCCAAGCTCCTCTGTCCATGGGATTCTCCAGGCAAGAACACTGGAGTGGGCTGCCACTTCCCTCTCCAGCTGTATCTGGAGGCAGGGCCTTTAACACAACCTGATCGAAGTCTTATAAGAGGGAGAGACTTGGACACACCGAGACGAGCGCGTGCAGAGAGAAGATCCTATGAGGACAGAGCCCGGAGGTGCAGAGAGGCCGGGACAAGCCAGGCCCCCCAGCTCCTTCGTCTCGGGCTTCCAGCCTCCAGAAGGCTGAAAAGATAAATGTCTACAGTTCACGTTACCTGGTCCATGCCGTTTGTCATGGCAGGCCAAGCTGAAAAGATAAATGTCTGCAGTTCAGGTTACCCGGTCCATGCCGTTTGTCACGGTAGGCCAAGTATGCTAATATGGCTTGGGTGTCAAGGCTTCGCCTTGGTGCACTGTGGCTGCCAAAGCCCTAGCCATCACTTCACTGTTTGAAGAAGAAAGTTGGAGAAAAGGGGGAAACTTCCAGCTGTCAACCCCCATTTCGTAGCCTTTTCAAACACAGCCAAGCACTATCACTGGCCTCTCATTGGCCAGGANAAGTATGCTAATATGGCTTGGGTGTCAAGGCTTCGCCTTGGTGCACTGTGGCTGCCAAAGCCCTAGCCATCACTTCACTGTTTGAAGAAGAAAGTTGGAGAAAAGGGGGAAACTTCCAGCTGTCAACCCCCATTTCGTAGCCTTTTCAAACACAGCCAAGCACTATCACTGGCCTCTCATTGGCCAGGACCTAGTCACATGGGAGTCAGATGGCTTGACTAAGCAAGGGAGGCTGGGGAACGTGGTCATCAGCTGCATGCACGGCCACCTTGACTATCTTGGGACCCTATTTTTAACAAAGAAGGGGAGAGTGCGCACTGGACTGGCGGCACTCCCTCACTGCCTACTGCCCAGCACAGGGGTTGGCAGAGGACCGATGGCTCACCCACGACCCTGATGCACCCTGCCGACAGCTGGTGTGTGGGCAGCAAACAGTACTTTCACAGTTTTTAGCCAACATAAAAAATTCTGATGCGATCACATGTCAGAACCCACGTTCTCACCTTCCCTGAAGAAAGATCGAATTGGAGCACTCCACCGGTGTTAATCTCAGCATAGCTAGAGTCACCTGGTGCCGAGTCAGAGACGCCCTTCAAAACAAGACAGGTTCTCCAGACCCCCCATCCGAGTCTTCCCCATCACTCTTCCCAGAGTCTCTGCTGTCCTTTTATCCGAGTGGTGGTGTCCTATGTCGCTAAGTCGTGTCCAGCTCTTTGCAACCCCATGGACTATCGCCCACTGGGTTCCTCTGTCTATGGGATTTCCCAGGCTAGAACACTGGAATGGGTTGCCATACCAGCCTCCAGAGGATCTGCCTGACTCAGGGAGCGAAGCCGCATCTCCTGCATTGGAAGCGGATTCTTTACCCCTGAGCCACCAGGGAAGCCCCTTTTATCACCGCAGAGAGAATTTATTATATTCACATCTCCAGCAAAAGTAAGAAAAGAAAATACGGGCTTAGAGGTGTGCACGTTTCAAAGCAAGTAGCCGGTGCCTGGGGGAATGCCTGATGCACAGAAGAAACTCTATCAGCACCCCCTGAATGAACGAAGATGATGCCTGTTTTCGGATGTGAAGAATGTCCTGAGAGACGCAATATTACCCCTCATCGAAAAAAAAATGTGTCCAGACATGAATGTAACTAACATTGAAGCTTTAAAACTATTCGAGAGTGATTAATTTCCCATGCTTTGAAAAAGCAATCGATAGAGGGTATTGTTCCTGCCACCCTCAGAATACATGGATCTGAGGGATCACATGAGGACCGGAATCTCTTCCTGCTGTTACGTCTAATGAGCCTGCTCACAAAAGTTTCCCCCATCCTGGCAAATTTGGATCGTGAGGGTTTCGTCATAGTTGCCAGGAAGAAAGGCAGCACCCAGTATCCTACTGATCTCTGGAATAGGAAGTAAGTGACAAGAACCATTCAGAGTTCATGCCACTAAACTAAAGATAAAGAAAAGGTTTGCCATATTGCAGAATAATGACAGATTGGCAAGATACGTTTGGACAAAGTCTTAGAGTTTATCTGGCCCATGCCTCCGTTTAATACTCTCCAGGCAAGAACACTGGAGTGGGTTGCCACGCCCTTCTCCAGGGGATCAGGGGATCTTCCCAACCCAGGGTTCGAACCCAGGCCTTCCACACTGCAGGCAGATTCTTTACTGTCTGAGTTACCAGGGAAACTCCATTGAACACTTATTCCTCTTCAAAATATCGCCATCAAATTTTGGCCTTCAAAACTCTGGACCTCACTACATCAAGGCGGCTCATTCTGTTGTTGGACAGCTTTGAAAGTTAGAAATGTCATCATTCTGACAAACAGAGTTGGCGCTCTGTGACTTCTATTAATTATTGTCAGCCGTGCCTTCCAGGGCAACTCAAAATAAACGTTCCCTTTTCATTAGAAAAAAAAAAAGTCTGTCCATGTGGAAAGAACACTTTTACATTAACGTGAGGAGCCTGAGCGTTCTCTGGAGATATTTGAGTTTGTGACCCTTGGTCCTTGGGGTGATTCTCAGCTTCTTAGTTTGACCTTAAGAGCCTGCACAGACCTAACCTTCCAGGGAGGTTCCACCAAACACCTACCCTGAGGCCACAACCCCTGGCCGGCATTTGCACACACCTTTTCCTCTGCACACGTCCTCCTGAGTCCTGGAGAGTGTTTCCCCATGCCTTTGTCAGCCTGACAGATCTTTTGATAATTCTGTACGCACATATGCTAAGTCTGCTCAGTCCTGTCCGACTCTGCAACCCCAGGACAGTGGCCTGCAGGCTCCTCTGTCCGTGGGAATCCCCAGGCAAGAATACTGGAGTGGGTTGTCAGGCCACTCTCTGGCATGGGAAGGTCCTGTCTGGAAGATCTTCCCAACCCAGGGATCAAACCCACGCCTCTTACATTTCTTGAATTGGCACGCGGGTTCTTTACCACCAGGCTTCCCTGGCGGCTCAGCGGGCAAAGAATCTGCCTGCAATGTGGGAGACCTGGGTTCAGTCCCTGGGTTGGGAAGATCCCCTGGAGAAGGGAACGGCTCCCCACTCCCGTGTTCTGGCCTGGAGAGTCCCGTGGACTCCAGGGGGTCACAAAGACCCGGACCGAGCTGCTTTCACCTTCACCTCGCCTGCCTCACCAGTAATCCCACCTGGGAAGCGCCTTTGGAAATTCTAGTCCCAGCCTAAACACAGCCTCTCCTGGGGAATTTCCCTGCCTCCTACAGCCGCCATTCACCATTCTTTCCTCCGTGCTCTGTCTGCCTTCGTTAAAGAAGAATTTGAAAACTACCGGAAACTGAAGATCGAGTGCTGAACGGGAAACACAAAAAAGAAAGAAAAGATTCAAGTAGGGAGCCCTGTCCAGCACAGCCTAGGAAAACTTCAGGTCTGAGAGTGTGAGAGGAGAAAGGGCACTCTGCAAAGCCAGAAGACCAGGGACTGTCCCCGCCCCAGGCTGGCAAAGCAGCAGCACTGGGTGTCCCGCGCCTGCGGCCGCCTGGGGGCTTATTTCGGGGGTTTTAATTGTTTTGTTTGTGTTGTGCTGGCTCCTTGCTGCTGTGCACGGGCTTTCCCTCGGTGCAGCCAGCTGCAGCTGGGCTTCCTTGCGGAGCGCAGGCTTTTCACCGCCATGGCTTCTCTGACTGGGGGCACAGGCTCTGGCTTCCGTAGCTGCAGACGCCCGCTCAGGAGCTGTGGCGCACGGGCTTAGTTGCTCTGTGCACGCAGAATCTCCCCAGACCAGGAATCGAACCTGGGTCCCTGCATCGGCAGATGGATTCCTGTCCACTGTGCCACCAGGGAAGTCCCCCCCACCCCCGGGTTTTTAATTAGAGAGGATCTGGCGTCATTAGAACTGGGCTTCTGGCTCACGTGTGGCGCCTGGCTCAGGTGGGGTCACAGCATCCAGTTGTCTCTAAGTGTACGCGAAGTGCCTGAAAGGGGAGACCCCCAGTTAGCCACTCAGCAGCAGCCAGGGACCAGGTCAAGGCTGATTATCACCTGCACAACAGCGCCCGCACATGGCGCTGAAAAAGTCAGTTTGGGGACTTCCCTGGTGGTCCTCGAAGCGAGAATACGGGAGTGGTTTGCCATTCCCTCTGATGCTGAAGCTGAAGCTCCAAGACTTTGGCCACCTGATGGGAAAGGCTCACTCACTGGAAAAGACCCTGATGCTGGGAAAGATTGGAGGCGGGAGGAGAAGGGGACGACAGAGGATGAGAGGCTTGGATGGCATCACCAACTCAACGCACATGAGTGTGAGCAAGCTCCGGGAGATAGTGAAGGACGGGGAAGGCTGGTGCTCTGCAGTCCATGGGGTCGCAGAGAGTCCCACACGACTGAGTGACTGAACAACAGCTAGTGTCCTGTGGCTAAGACTTCATGCTCCCAGTGCCAGGGGCACTGGGTCGATGCCTGCTCAGGCAACCAAGATCCTGCATGTCTCAGGGCACAGCCAAAAGAAATAAATGTGGTTTTTTTAAGAAATATTTTTAGAAAAAGAAAATGTCAGTTTTGTTTTTCTCTCCCATTTGTATTTTGGTTTTTTCTTTAGCTGACTTCCTGGTCACCCAGCCTCTGCCCCAGTGTTCAGTACAGAGAGGATGTCCAGTCACTGCTTACTGGTTGACAAATAGGATAAAACAGCAAACTGCCTACATGGCACCTGCCACAGAATAGACACTCAGTAAATCACAGCTCCTGCCAGAAGGCGGAAGAACGGGAGGAGCCCCTCTCCCAAGAGCAGAGCGGGAGGATGCCTCCAGCTGAAGCCCACAGCCACCACTTTAAGCTACAGGCCTGCGTGCTTCTGTGGGGAGCTGGGACTCCTCCCGTCCAGATCAGCAAGCCGCATCTGTGAGCCGTTTTCCAGCAGACAGCAACCTGGAAACCCCCAGCGGTCCTNGGAGGATGCCTCCAGCTGAAGCCCACAGCCACCACTTTAAGCTACAGGCCTGCGTGCTTCTGTGGGGAGCTGGGACTCCTCCCGTCCAGATCAGCAAGCCGCATCTGTGAGCCGTTTTCCAGCAGACAGCAACCTGGAAACCCCCAGCGGTCCTCCTAGGGAGGACTCTGCCCAGCTGTGTGAGGGCAACGGGAGCAGAGAGCAGAGTCTCGTTTATGCCTAGGTTTTAGGAAAACGGAACAGGACCCCACGGTTCTTGCCCCACCTCCAGCCCCCTCAGGTCCTCTGCCTGTCCTTTGTGGAAGCATTTAGTCAGTAAGCTTAATCAGAGAAGTGAGAAAGGCAGGAACAAAGAAAACCAGTCAAAGGAGGCTAAATAATGACAATGTAGCCATTAAGCAAAACCAAGGACTTTAGTTCTTTCTCAGATCATATTCTGAGCCTTGTCCTGTGAGCTGTCTTAGCTATACTGAAACACCAGGTGGAGAAGTTAACTACATGACAACCGGGCTGTACCCAGACAGTTCCGAGAACTGGCCTCTGAGAGATGGGAGCAAATGGGCCTTGGAACTGACCGCTGTGCTCAGTGGCTTCAGTCGTGTCTGACTCCCTGCCACCCCGTGGACTGTTGCCCACCAGGCTCCTCTGTCCACGGGGTTCTTTAGGCACGAATACTGGAGTGAGCTGCTATTTCCTCCTCCAGGGGATCTTCCTGACCCAGGGTTCGAACCGGGTCTCCTGCATGACAGGCAGATTCTTTACCACTGAGTCACCCGGGAAGGCCGGAACTGAAGATTAACTCTAGGTCAAACAGGCAAGGTCTGACGCTGGCCAGGCCCCCGATGACCGATCTGAAGATGACTGTCAGAGCTGACTGTGCTGTTTCCACACGTAGCCCCCTCCTTCTGCCTGTGAAAGCTCTGACCAGTGGGTCAGTGGGTTGCCAGTGGGGCGAGCGTCAGCCCTCAGACACATGTCCACCACCCTCCCCCGCCACCAGCTGCCGGCATCTGAAATAAAGCAAACTTTTCTTCCCATGAACCTGGCCCGTTGACTGGCTTTTGAGCGATGAGCAGCCAGACCTCACCACACGCTTGGCAACACTAGTGTCACCTTTAACACTAAAGGGTTCAGCCAAATGGCCCCGGAGCCCAGGTGCTGTGAGCTCCGGCAGCCCCGTTGTCACTCTGAGCCCTGGCGCTCTGCTGCCTTAAAGCCTCTGTTACCACTGAGTCCCCTTTAAAGCCTTTTAGGTCATTTTAAGCGTACACATTTCACGTTCCCCAGCTAGACAGTAAATTCTCTGAGGGCAGGGAGTTTGCCTTCAGAGCTGGGGTTTGGAATTAGGGCTCCATGAAACCTGGTGGGAAAGTTACAGAATCAGTTCAGTTCGATTGCTCAGTCGTGTCCAACTCTTTGAGACCCCATGGACTGCAGCACACCAGGCCTCCCTGTCCATCACCAACCCCTGGAGTTTACTCAAACTCATGTTCATAAAGTTGGTGACACCATCCAACCATCTCATCCCCTGTCGTCCCCTTCTCCTCCTGCCCTCAATCTTTCCCAGCATCAGGGTCTTTTCCAATGAGTCAGTTCTTCATATCAGATGGTCAAAGTATTGGAGTTTTAGCTTCAGCATCAGTCTTTCCAGTGAGTGTTCAGGACTGATCTCCTTTAGGATGGACTGGTTGGCTCTCGTCCAAGTTACAGAATGGACCTGTCCAAGCCCTAGCAGCACCCAGCTGCAGCTCCCAGCTGCCAGCTCCCAGCTGCAGACCCTGGAGAGCTCCAAGGAATCCAGAGGCAAGTTCACAGGTTTCTTCTCTGAGAAAAACCTTGCCTGCTTCCACCAGCTTCCTTCTCAGCCCAGCAACTCTGACAGCCAGCTACCTGTCCAAGGATTCTGGTAGAGTCAGGTCTCACTGGGAGCTGCTGTTGAGTTCAGGGCAGCTACAGAGGGAACTGGAAACAAGAGGGGAGAAAAAAAAAAAAAAAGACCAGCAAGGTAAGGGAAAGAGAGTGGCCACTGACCACTCCCCGCCACCCCCCACCCCGGATCAATCTCCTTCTAGCTCTCTCTCCCAGAGGGCTTATCTCTCGCAAGGAGAGGTCTCTACCTGAGACTCGGGGCCTGTGAGTCACTCCTGAGAAGGAGAGCGTCTTCTCTCTCCACCAGAATGAGTTCAGACAGGCTCGGAGTACAGGGGAAGGGCCATGAGTNCCCGGATCAATCTCCTTCTAGCTCTCTCTCCCAGAGGGCTTATCTCTCGCAAGGAGAGGTCTCTACCTGAGACTCGGGGCCTGTGAGTCACTCCTGAGAAGGAGAGCGTCTTCTCTCTCCACCAGAATGAGTTCAGACAGGCTCGGAGTACAGGGGAAGGGCCATGAGTCACCGAGGAGGAAGAAAGAGCCAGGGAGAGTAGTGTTGAAATGTACACACTACCATCTGTAAAATAAACAACCGGTGGGAATGTGCTGTATGAGGCAGGGAGCTCATCCCAGTGCTCTGTGACTACCTAGAGGTCCGGGGTGCAGAGGGAGGCGGGAGCAGGTTCAAGAGGGAGGGGACATAGTATTCCTATGGCTGGTTCATATCAAAGTATGGCAGAGACCAACACAGTACTGTAAGGCAATGACCCTCTGATTAAAAGTAAATAAATTTTTCATAAAAAGAAAGAGCCAGGGAATGGGAGAGGGTGGAGCAGGCTCCCTGCTGTGTCAGGGTCTGCAGCCTCTTTTCCTGTCCCTGGTCCTCAGATATCCAAGGCCTTTCTGAGGCAGGTGAGGGTCTCACAACTTTCACACTATCAACACTTGGGGCTGGATGATTCTTTGGTGGGGGGAGGGGTGCGGGGGCTTTCTGGTGTATTGCAGAATCAGTTCAGTTCAGTCACTCAGTCGTGTCCAACTCTTTGCGACCTCACGAATCGCAGCACGCCAGGCCTCCCTGTCCATCACCAACTCTCACGCCCATCGAGTCAGTGATGCCATCCAGCCATCTCATCCTCGGTCGTCCCCTTCTCCTCCTGTCCCCAATCCCTCCCAGCATCAGAGTCTTTTCCAATGAGTCAACTCTTCTCATGNGCTCAGCACAAGTTACCTGACCGGCATCCAAGACTTCCCTTTTCTCCTTGTAAGGAAACAACCCTGCTTTACCCAATCGGCAAGTGCCCAGTTTCGTTTTGTTTTTTAACTTTTTTAACCGTATAGCACAGGAATTTTTACTCAATATGTTGTAATTATGCGTTCAGTCACTCAGTCGTGGCCAACTCTTTGCAACCCCACCGGCAGACTGTAGCCTGCCAGTCTCTTCTGCCCAGGGGGTTTTCTAGGCAAGAATACTGGGGTGGGTTGCCATTTCCTTCTCCAGGAATAACTGTAATGAAATGCAATCTGCAAAAAATCAAACAAAAAGCAAATGCCCAGTTTAACTTCCTCGTTCCTGCTCACATCGGCCTGTAAAACTCTCTCGCACTGCGCAGCTCTTCAGAGCTCTTCCCAGTCTGCTAGACTAGATGCTGTCTCNTTCTCCAGGAATAACTGTAATGAAATGCAATCTGCAAAAAATCAAACAAAAAGCAAATGCCCAGTTTAACTTCCTCGTTCCTGCTCACATCGGCCTGTAAAACTCTCTCGCACTGCGCAGCTCTTCAGAGCTCTTCCCAGTCTGCTAGACTAGATGCTGTCTCTGAGTAAGAGTCTATCGGATCTCTAACTTATCTGTGGAAAGTTTTCTTCTGNTGTAGCCTGCCAGTCTCTTCTGCCCAGGGGGTTTTCTAGGCAAGAATACTGGGGTGGGTTGCCATTTCCCTCTCCAAGAATAACTGTAATGAAATGCAATCTGCAAAAAATCAAACAGAAAGCAAGTGCCCAGTTTAACTTCCTCGTTCCTGCTCACATTGGCCTGTAAAACTCTCTCGCACTGCGCAGCTCTTCAGAGCTCTTCCCAGTCTTCTAGACTAGATGCTGTCTCTGAGTAAGAGTCTATCGGATCTCTAACTTATCTGTGGAAAGTTTTCTTCTGATTCAGCTAAGTCTCCCACACTGGCTTCAAGTGTTGTAGTTTTGTTCTTGCTGTTCAGTTGCTAAGTCCTGTCTGACTCTTTGTGGCCCCATGGACTGCAGCATGCCAGGCTCCTCTGTCTTCCACTATCTCCCAGGGTTTGCTCAAACTCATGTGCATTGAGTCGGTGATGCCATCCAACCATCTCATCCTCTGTCGTCTCCTTCTCCTCCTGCCCTCAATCTTTCCCAGCATCAGGGTCTTTTCTAGTGAGTCAGCTCTTCACATCAGGTTGCCAAAGTACCGGAGCTTCAGCTTCAGCATCAGCCCTTCCCGTGAACATTCAGGGTTGTGTTAGGCTTATACAAATCCAATCGTCCAAATTCCCTGCTGAAAACCCCTCACTGATGCCCCACTTCCTTCAGAGTAGAGTCCAAAGAAGACTCAGCATGACTCGAAAGGCCCTGCGTGACCTGACCTAGGCTGATTTCCTGGGTCACTTCTCAAGCAACCCCATCCTCACGCCCTTCACGCCAACCTCCCTGCAGTATCTGCTGGGCCCCCAAAATCAGCCACAGTCTCCTATACCTCCTCCCTTCACATATGCTACCTATCTGCCTAGAACGTTCTTCCCACTCGCCCAGACGTCCTTTCCCACAATAAGCAACCCCTCACATCAACTCTGCGAGTTTGAGTCAACCCTCCACTTCCACGTTTCTGCTCTCTNGCAACCCCATCCTCATGCCCTTCACGCCAACCTCCCTGCAGTATCTGCTGGGCCCCCCAAATCAGCCACAGTCTCCTATACCTCCTCCCTTCACATATGCTACCTATCTGCCTGGAACGTTCTTCCCACTCGCCCAGACGTCCTTTCCCACAGTAAGCAACCCCTCACATCGACTCTGCGAGTTTGAGTCAACCCTCCACTTCCACGTTTCTGCTCTCTTAGCCTTCCCCAACCTCATCTCAGTGTGTGTTATAATTATCTATCCTCATGGGCTTTTTTTTTTAATTTTCTCAGGAAACATTTGCCCCATCCACCAGGTTAAGCTTCCAGGAATCACTGTGTTCTATTAATACAAGACTCTGCCCAGAGACAAATTTTCCAGAAGGGTGACACACCAAGGCTTCATGGCTCCTCAGGACTCTCCCAAGGCCCTAGGAAAGCTGTAGCTACATGCTCACATCATCAGATGTCTTTCTGTAAAGTTTTAGAAAGAAGGTATTTTTAGCCACAATTGGTTAAAACCACTGCCTCTTTCCACCTTGATTTCGCCCGCATCCCCTTACCCTTCTGCAGCTTTAGAGTGGCTGCTGGCCATGTGAGACCCAGCTAAGGGGTGGTTGAAATGGGAATACACTCTGCTCGGGCTTATTGCATATATTCTTATGATTTCTAAATAGCCTGGCAATTAGTTCAGCTATTGGTAGTCATTCCAGGCCTTCCCAGGTGGCGCTAGTGAAGAACCCATCTGCCAATACAGAAGACATAAGAGGCACTGGCTTGATCCCTGGGTGGGGAAGATCCCGGGAAGGAAGCCATGGCCACAGGCTCCGGTATTCTCACCCGGAGAATCCCATGGACAGAGAAGTCTGGCAGCTACAGTCCATAGCAGGCAACGAGTTGGACATGACTGAAGCGACTTGGCACACATTGGTAGCCATCCCAGTGGAGAACAGCTTTCAGGATATCACCCATTGTGCCAGCTCTCCCGGCATGAGGCATGATGGTGCGGAGTCAGAACTCAGATGGCTGCACTCCTATGGCCACAACACTCAAATGCACACAGGTCTGAAATGGACAGAGAATATAGTCACAGAAGCCACTTCCAACCGTCAGGGTTAACTGACACAAACGGCAAACTATTCTTTTCTTTTCTGTAATGCGTTGGTGTTTTCACTGATAGACCATTTTTAGTTTGTTGTGATTTTCTCATCCACCCCAAGAAATCATGCATTGTGTGTAATCGTCCGTTCTTTTTCTTTTTTTTCTTCCAGCCACACCCAGCAGCTTGCAGGATCTTAGTTCCCCGAACAAGGATTGAATCTGTGCTCTCGGCAATGAAAGCTCCAGGTCTTGACCACCAGGGAGTTCCCTAGTGTTCTTTATCTTAGTGAACTGCCCCAAAGATAAACTCTCCATGTCCCAGGAAGTCTGGACTCGTCCCTACAGTGACCCGTCCCTGCCCCAGCTGACCCGCGCTCTCGCGGAAATCTGAAATTGGGATTTCTGCATTACTGGAGCCGTAACAGGTAAACAAAAGCCACGAGGTGCTCATGTCTGTCTCTATGGATGAAGTCCTAGAGAAAGCCAGGAGGCAGAAGAGACATGCCTGTCGGTTCCTCCCTTGTCCCTTCCAGTAGGGTCCACTTGAATTTTCTCCTGCTGCATGAAGGTTATCCCCAAAGTTAGCAGCTTAAAATAACAAGCATGCATTATCCCACAATTTCTGCAAGTTGAATATTCCAGGGTAGCTGAGCCGAGTGGTTCTACTCAGGGTTTCTCATACAGCTGCGGTCAAGGGGTCAGCCAGAGCCCTTGTACACCCCTGGTGGGAAGGGAAATCAGTACAGCCAATACAGAAAGCAGCATGGCGCTTCCTAAAAAATTAAACATAGAAATCCATTCGGATCCAGCGACCCTACTCCTGGGTTTATATCCGAAAGAAATAATGTCATAAATATTTGCAGTCTTGTGTTTACTGCGGCCTTGTTCACAGTCGCCAAGAAATGGAAACTGTCAGCGAATGAATGGATGAAGAAAAGGTTATACACACCGACATACATGTGTACGTATAGGTACACACACACACACACGCGCGCGTGGGATGCCATTCAGCCTGAGAAATAAGGAAATCCTGCCATTTGTGATAACCTGTATGACCCTGAAGGATATTGTCCTGAATGAAATAAGCCAAATACTGCATGTCTCACTTACATGCGGAATCTAGAAAATCAGACTCAGAGCGGCAGAGAGCAGAATGCTGGTTACCAAGGGCTAGAGTAGGTAGAAAATGGGAGCTGTTGGTCCAGGCGCACAGTGTCAGTTATGAAAGATGAGCCAGTTCCACAGACCTGATGTAAACACCGCAGCGCTGGTGCTCAGGCACGCAGTCGTGTCTGACTCTGGGCGACCCCACGCATGGCAGCCTGCCCAGCTCCTCTGTCCATGGATTTCCCAGGCAGAATACAGTGAGCTGCCGTTTCCTCCTCCAGGGGATCTTCCAACCCAGGGTCAAACCCACATCTCTCCCATCTCCTGCACTGGCAGGCAGGTTCTTTACCACTGGCACCCCGACATATATGTATATATATATGTACACACAGACAGTACTTGTGTGAAGGGCTGATTAAGTTAATTGGATTGATTGCTGTGATTATTTCACAGTCTATATCAAATCTTTGGGACTTCTCCAGTGGTCTAGTGGTTAAGACTTGGCCCTTCCATTGCTGTGGACCTAGGTTCGATCCCTAGTCAGGGAACTAAGATCCCAGAAGCTGCCTGAGAAACAAAACAAACCATTAAGTTATAATCTTAAATGCAACCAATTTTTAATTGTCAATTATATCCCCATGAAGCTGGAGGGGAAGGATGTCCTCAAGAGCGGCAGTCATCCCAAAGACTGGAACAGCTGCTTTCAGTGCGGCTCAGCCACCTGGTCGTTAGCAGGAGGACTTGGTCCCTGCCCAGCGGACGCTCTCACAGCATGGCAGCTGGACTGAGTCAGTGATCCAGGAGGCAGAGCAAGAAGGAAGCCACGGGACCGCTTGTGATTGCTATGGCTTGAACTGTGTCTTTCCCAAAATTCACATATTGAAGTCCTCCCATCAATACCTCAGAATGTGACCTTTTTTGAGATAAGGTCTTTACAGAAGTACTCACATTAAATGAGGTCATCATATGCACACACTGCTATATTTAAGACAAATGACTGGGACTTCCCTGGTGGTCCAGTGGCTGAGACTGGGCGCTCCCAGTGCAGGGGGCCCGGGTTCAGTCCCTGGTCAGGGACCTAGATCCCACAGGCTGCAACTAAAGCGCGAAGAGCCTGGGTGCCCAGCACAGCCAGACACAGAAACACTTTTCAATAATAACACAATCAAATAGATAACCAACAAGGGCCTACTACACAGCACAAGGAACTCTACTCAATATTCTGTGATAACCTAAATGGAAAAGAATCGGGAAAAAAAATAGGCCCGTGTATATGTGTACTTGACTCACTTTACCATCTACCTGAGCCGAACACACTGTTAATTGACTCTATTTCAGTATACAATTTTAAAATTGTTAATAAAATAAAATGAGGTAATTAAGGTGGGTGCTAATTCAATGCGATTCATGTCCTCATAAAAAAGGGGGCAACTTTTTAAAATCTATCTTTTTTTTTTTTTAATTTTTTTTTTTTTTTAATCTCAGGTGTACATGAGTTCCCAATCTTGAAGCCCCCCCCCCACCTCCCACTCCACATCAACTCTCTCGATCATCCCCCTGCACCAGTCCCAAGCATCCTGTATCCTGAACCAAATATAGACCGACGATTCGTTTCCCATATTTTTAATTGGAGGATAAATGCTTTACAGTACTGTGTTGGTTTCTGCCACACGTCAGCACGAATCAGCCATAAGTATACACTCGTTCCCGCCCACTTGACCCTCCCTCCCCGCTCCCACCCCATCCCACCCCGCTGGGCTGTCACAGAGCACCAGATTTCGGTGCCCTTCGCCGTTCCTTCTCACAGCTGTCTAATTTCACATGTGGTAAGGTACACGCTTCCGCGCAACCGTCCCGATTCGCCCCACACCCTCCTTCCCTGCTGTGTCCACGAGGGTGTCTTTCATGTCGGCACCCGCTTTGCTGCCGTGCAAATAGGCTCATCAGGAAAGACGAAAAGAACAAAAGATTGGCACCAAGCAGTTTGGCTCGGATGGAAAAGAATCCGCCTGCAGTGCGGGAGACCTGGGTTCGATCCCTGGGTTGGGAAGGTCCCCTGGAGAAGGAAATGGCAGCCCACTCCAGTATTCTTGCCTGGAGAATCCCATGGACAGAGGACCGGGCGAGCTACCGTCCATGGGGTCGCAAAGAGTCAGACACGACTGTGTGACTCTGCACAACCACGCCCCATCCTCATCTTTCCTCTAGAAGGGCTTGGCGGAAAGCTTTCTGTAATCTTGGGATTCTTAAGGCATCAGCCACCCACCTCTTTATACGGCCCTGTAATAAACGTTTTCCTGTTTCAAAAAAAAAAAAAAAAAAAGAAGAAGTAGGGAACTTTGGACCCAGACAGGCACAAAGGAAAACTGCTGTGTGACAGTGACGCCGAGACGGGGAGAACCCTGGGGAGAAGGGGGCCAGCCCACCAGCAACAGCGAAGGGAGCGCTCCAATCACAGCCCCCAGAAGGGAGCAACATGCCAGCACCCAGGGCTCGGGCTTCCCTGACTTCTCCAAAACCACGAGACATACCCTTCTGCTGTTTAAGTCACCCAGTTTCTGGTACCCCTTACAGCAGCCCTGAAGCTAACGCGATGACCACGTCTCAGAAGTCACACGTCATCGCTGCTTCCACATTCCGTTCATCGGGAGTGAGTCACCCTAGGTCCAGCCTGGGCTCCAGGGGAGGGGGATAAGCCTGCACTCTTGAAGGAGGACTCTCAGGATTTGTGCACCTGCTTCAGAGCCACCACCAGTGCCATGGAATACCTCTGGAATCTAACGACAAATTCTCTTTAGTTTAAGATGGCTCAGATTGGATTCTCGGGCCTGCACTTAAATGTCTATTTTCATTAATTTTTATGGAATATAGTTGATTCACAATGTTGTTTCTGCTGCGCAGCGAAGTGAATGAATTCCATACATGTGTGCATATACACACACACGTGTGTGCGTGCTAAGTCACTCCAGTTGTGTCCAGCTGCTTTCAACCCCAGGGACTGTAGCCCACCAGGCTCCCCTGGATTCTCCAGGAAAGAATACTGGAGTGGGCTGCCACGCCCTCCCCCGGGATATATATATATATATATATATATCCACTCTTTTTAAAGTTCTTTCCCTGTATAGGTTGTTACAGACTACGGGGAAGAGTTCTCTGTGCCATACAGCAGGTCCCTATTAGCTATCTATTTTATATATAGCAGTGTGTGCCTGCACTTAAATCTCTTTATTAAGAAGTTCTTTATCTCTCACTTGTCTCTAATAAGTTCTTAAGGTTAAATTTCGTAACTCTGCCTCCCAGAAATATAATCTAGGGCTGAGAATATTTCTTCCAAAACTTGATTAATTGTGTTGAAATAACAACATATCTCACTTGTACGGCACTTAAGACTTCGCCTGGCACTTTCCCTGACACCTGTGAGAGCGCAAGTGACAGGAAGACTGTGAAGTTTCTAAAAGCGTGAAAAGTTGTGATTTTCACTACTAAATGCATATTCAGTAGACAGCTAATTGACGCCTGGCTTTCTCCCCTTACCTAACATTCACGTATTCCCCACATGGACATGGTCAACTCTGTATCTGAAGCTGGACTGAGTCTTGGAGGCAATGTGATCAGGAAGAAAGTCCCTGTCCTCACGGAATATATAGTCTTGCATTAAAACCCTTGTCGGGCTGTGTCCCAACCACCCCGACTGGCTCCGCCTGCAACCATCCACCTCTTGAGCTTGGGGCTCACTGAGCATCCCCGTTTTCTGGGTTCTGGATGGAATATTGAGGCCAAGAGCCCCTATCTTTGAGAAGTGTCTGTTCTAGAGGGGGCCAGATGGTCAGAGAAACACACTTGTCTGAAGTTTAATTTTAATGTTCTGTGAATACTTTTTCCCCTTGAACGCTGCAGGGGATCTGGGCCAAAGACTGTGAGTGGGTGAAAAGGAATAGAGAAATGGAAAACTAAAAATGACAAACAAGGGAAGCAATGATACATTCTCACTTCAGAAATAACCAAGGAGGAGAGATTGCAGGGCGGGGTGGATGTAGGTGTATGCAAATGATATGTAAATATGACATCCACGCCAGCTCACACTGTTCCAGTCCTTTAATTTTGCATAGTTGAGTGTTGGTCCCTGGAAATGTTCTCCTGGGACTTATGGTGCAAAATCATTGACTGTTAACCTCACCCTCAGTAGCTATTTAATCAGGTGATTGAGTCGAAACACTTCTTCCCCATCTGGCTCTTAGCATCTCTTTTTGCCCGACTGACTTAGATGTGTAATCTTCGAGGTTTCTTCTGTGTTTATGTATGGCCTCCAAACAGAGAGTCATCGTTTTCTTTGCCGCAGTATTTCCAAAGAAACTACCCGGGGATCTTAACATTTCTTGAAAGGTTACATCATAGTGAATAAGCAGAAGGATAAAGAGAGGATAGGAAAAGAGAGCCGTGGGAAGAACCAACCACGAAAGGAAGCACAAGAGAAGATACGAGCATAGAGATGACCCTGACAGAAAGGTTGTAGACAACTCCCCCACGGCTCCCTAGGGCCCACAGCAACGCAGAGCCATGGGTCATCTGCTCCCTCCCAGCAGGAGCACTGGCCATGATGCTAGGTACATGTTGGGCTCCCCAGGTGGCTTAGTGCCAGTGGAGGAGATGCGGGAGACATAGGTTCAATCCCTGGGTCAGGAAGATCCCCTGAAGAAGAGGATGGCAACCCACTCCAGTATTCTTGCCTGGTGAATCCCATGGACAGAGGAGCCTGGCGGGCTGCAATCCATGAGATCACAAGAGTCGGAGACGACTGAGCAACTTCACTGTTACGGCATATCCTGCGTCAGTGTTTGGAATGAAATAAATAAAACACAGAACACAGCTTGATCCCTGCCCTTCAATTTTCCATTGCCAAACCTACTTTCCATTTGTAGGTATTATAAAATATTGGCTATATTCCCCCATGGAGGGGGAGAATCTTAAATTGGACATTTAAATGTAGGAAAGATACATCCTAATTGGAGAAGAAAGAAGGCTATCCTAAGCTTAAGGAACAAGAAGACAGGAAGCAGAGCAGAACACCTCATGCAAAGCTGAACGGATGGAGACCCGAGCATCCACGCTGAGAACCACGGGAGAGGGAGCGGAAAGTGTCAGCCAGAAGAACAGGCAGCTACAACCATGTTTCAGAAAAGCGTCATCCTCAGCGTCTCCAATCCTTGAGGCTGTAATCAAGCCACATTAACACCAGCAGCTATTAGTGACTGGGCGAGAAAGTCTCAAAGGCTCACTCCATCTACTTCCCGCACGCAGCGCCATCCTGGAATGCAGCATGTTAGCACCAGTAGCTTTATTTGCAGGAAGGTGGGCGATCCGCTGGCCAGAAGAGAAGCGGTGAGGGGTGAGGGGTGGTGTGAGTGAGAAAGGGAGCTGGAGGTGGGAGACTGGGGCCACAAACTGTGAGAAAGGGGGAGGGGAGGAGGGGTGCCTGAGAGGTGATCTTTAGGGAGCAGAGATAGGTTCAGGCAAAACTCCTCGCCACGTGCTGTGTGCAGCTCGGGGTCATTTCAGCACCCTGGTGACTGGACAGCGCTCCCTCCAGGCCACTCAGAAGCTGTACGCAGTATCTGGCTCCAGTTCTGCCTCAGATTCGCCTTTTTCTCCTTCATTCCAATCATAAGGTACCAGTCACAGCCGTTTACCAATCTTCGGCCAGCTACTCTCATGATTCCTGACACCTCCTTGGAGATAACAGCCCTCACTATCCCAAGGAAAATCTAGTCCACTACGATGGAATCAGATGGGTTACCCTTTTTGTCTTTGTTTCCATTCAAACCAAACCATATTTGGAAATTAGTAAATCTAAATTGCCATTTCTAATCAATTAAGTTCTTACTAACCAGAGGCATACGTTGTGCCAGGCACCAAACCAGTCTACACACTTTATGCGCTGTATTTCATCTGGTTCTTTGACATTTCTTGCGAGCAAGAATCTTCAACCCTACTTTACAAATGAGGAACCTGGAAGTCAAAGACACAAGATAGTTTTTCCAAGGCTACACAATTAGTACATATCAGAGCCAGGATGTAAGCCTGGTTTAAGTTATTTCCAAGGCCACATTAGTGTGGGCCACAGAATTTTAGGTGAAACAAAGGTAACAGGTTTATNCATCTGGTTCTTTGACATTTCTTGCGAGCAAGAATCTTCAACCCTACTTTACAAATGAGGAACCTGGAAGTCAAAGACACAAGATAGTTTTTCCAAGGCTACACAATTAGTACATATCAGAGCCAGGATGTAAGCCTGGTTTAAGTTATTTCCAAGGCCACATTAGTGTGGGCCACAGAATTTTAGGTGAAACAAAGGTAACAGGTTTATCTTAATAGTTATAATTTTAATTCGCACATGTTACATTTGCACATTAGGAGTGCAATGTGGTGGTCCAGAGGTTAAAACTCTGTGCCTACACTGAGGAAGCCATGGATCCCCTGGTCACGGAACTAAGATCCACAAGCTGCATGGCATGGCCAATAAAAAAGAAATGTTTTGCCTGTGTTAATTTGATGAGTTCCGAGAGTCCTTTGTACAGTTCCCANGACAGTTAGAGTTTATCCACATGTGGCAAACATTGTCTCGTGAATCTCCACCATCACCCTTTGCGGCAAGTACTTTATCTCCGCTTTGCGAAGGTGACCGACTCGAGGTTATACAGTTTGCAAAAGTGATGGATCTAGCTTGTCCTAACCTATTTAATAATTGCACAAGCCATGCTCTTTCTATCTCATTCTCTCCTACCCAACCTCACTTGCATGTAAATTGGCTCCTTTGGGCTCAGACAGGCCGGACAGTCCACACAACCCACACACGCACCTCCATTNGAGGTTATACAGTTTGCAAAAGTGATGGATCTAGCTTGTCCTAACCTATTTAACAATTGCACAAGCCATGCTCTTTCTATCTCATTCTCTCCTACCCAACCTCACTTGCATGTAAATTGGCTCCTTTGGGCTCAGACAGGCCGGACAGTCCACACAACCCACACACGCACCTCCATTTCTGTGTACTTCTGTAATTTACAGTCAACACTTGGTGACCAGCATCTGCGGGGAGAGAGCAATTATAGAGACTTTCCAAACATAACTCACGTTTGTCTCAGGAACCCACAAGGGAATTTGTTTTTATAGCAGATTTTCCCCCTACTCATGTTTTCCTCAAGCTAACACTGAGATAAATTTGAACTTTCTAAGTGCCCAGCAATGGCAGGATAAAAGCGGCCGAGCTGAGGAAGGCAAACCCCTGGTGGGGCTTGAGAAGCAGTGCCCGTGGGGAGAGCTGGCCACATGACCGTGCCCGCAGGCAGAGTGTCAGCCTACCAGGGCTGCCGGGAAAAACACACAGATTCAGTCACTGAAACAACAGAAATGTATTTCCTCACGGTTTTGGAGGCTAGATGTCTGAAACCATGGTGCCATCCGTCAGTTTCTGGGGAAGCCTCTCTCTTCCTGGCTTGTGGACAGTCCCCTTCCTGCCACATCCTCACACGGCCTCTGCTGTGTCTGCAGACACACAGGGAGAGAAAGACAGACGAGCCGCCTCTTCCTCTTCCTGCAAAGACACTGTTCCTGGGAATTCCCTGGGCGTCCGGTGGTCAGGACTCTGCACTTCCACTGCATGGGGGGAGCAGGTTCGATCTCTGGTCAGTGAACTAAGATCCAGCAGATTGCACAGACTGGCCAAAAAATAACAAAGAAATAAGAAACACCATTCCAATCGGATTAGGGTGCTATCCCTATGAATTCTTCTAACCTGGATCCTTGACGATCTGCCTAACGACACTATCTCCTTACAGAAGATTAAGGCTTCAGTGTATGTTTTGGTGGGGAGGCACACAACAGAGACCCTGAACTTGGAAATTAACACAAGTCAACAGAAGGTGGAGAAGGTGATGAAGGAAATGAGGGCGAAGCAGACGAAGAAGCAAGCAGTAACTGTGCTTTACTGAGTGTCTGCTGCGCCCGAGGCGGGGCTTTCATAAGTAACGCTGTTAATTCTTAGGACAAGCGTGGAAGTCAGCTTCCATTACCCCCCCATTTCGTTTTTTTAAATTATTATAGTAAATTACACATAACAGTGAAAGCAGAGAGTGAAAAAGTTGGTTTGAAACTCAACATTCAAAAAAAAAAAAAAGAAAGAAACTCAACATTCAGAAAACTAAGATCATGACATCCAGCCGCGTCACTTCAGGGCAAGTAGACGGGGAAAGAGTGGAAACGGTGACAGATTTCATTTTGGGGGCTCCAAAATCACTGCAGCTGGTGACCGCAGCCATGAAATTAAAAGACACTTGCTCCTTGGAAGAAAAGTTATGACCAGCCTAGACAGCATATTAAAAAGCAGAGACATTACTTTGCCAACAAAGGTCCATCTAGGAAAGGGGCTCGGCCCGGCCTGACTCACCCTAGACTCACTCTCGAGGAGCTCAGCGTCACCCACTCGTCCTCCAGGGTTGGAGCCCAGGGCAGGTCCTCAGTGTCCAGCCAAGGTCCCCTGGGCCCTTTAGTAGAATAGCTGGGCAAACCGGCCTCCAGATTCCAGCAAGCCCCCAAGGGCGAGAGACAACATCCCTTCACCCAGAATTCAGAGTCCAGGGAGGAGGCTGGATGGCTCCCACCTCTCCTTCTGAGTCTCCCTGCAGCCAAGGTGGACCCACAAGCGCCAGCTCCTCAAGGAGACCCTAACTTCCTCTGCCTCAAGACCAAAGCAGGTGACCAGATTCTGCAGGGGATCATCCCTTCTGCCCTGAGACTGAGCCTCCCGGGATCCCAGGAGAGGAGGTGGACCCGGTGTGTTTCAGGGCCTCCCGGAGCTCTGAGCCCCCACTGCCCCTGGGGTCATGAGAGGGCAGAGCCAGCCTGACAAACTGGCAGGACCGGAGGCGGCCTCAGCCTCAGTCCTGAGGGCCGCTCTCTGTTCACCTGAGCCGGGAGCCCTGCCATCAGCTCGGAGTCCAGAAACAGCTCTAGAGAGAACCCCAAAGACACGGGCTGGAGTGGAAGTGAGTCTTGGAATCCCCTGCCCCTGGGCCTGGTGGGGAGGATCCTGAGTTCCCCCCGAGCTGTGCCAGGTGGGAGCACCGCCCGCTGAGGTGGGTGCTTGTCCATCGGAAGTCCTGCCGAGCCCCCACCAGAGCGGGCTCAGGGAGCTGAGGCCGCCTGTTCCCTCCTCTTCCTTCTGCCCAAATCTGGACGCGCCCCAGCCCTACTCTGCCCACCTGCAGGCATGTCCCGAGACCCCGCTGCATTCAGGGGTCCCCGGAAAGCTCGCCCAGCTCCCCATGTTCGGAATATAACTTGGGGCGGGGTGAAAGTGTGTGTGCCCTGCCTGCAGACATGTGCTGACCCACTGAAGCACGCTGTCCCCGCCCCACAGGAACGGAGGAGACTGAGGCTCCACAGGGTTGAGTCGCTCTCAAACGCCAGGTCCCCCCACCCTCCTCACCCGCTTTTTGCCCCGTGAACGCTTGCCGAGGCGGTGAGCTCCCTCTCCAGGCTGTCACCTGGTCCTGTCTCCTCCATCGAGCTCCACCTCCCTCAGTTTTCAGGGTCCAGCCCTGTCCCCCCCTTTCCGAAGCCCTCATGGCCTCTCCAATGCTTCCTCCTGCCGAGCGGGCATCCCCCAACTTCACTCCAGGGTCACGGGGTCAGTTTCTCTCTCAGCAATATTTCAAGATCTTAAATGACCAAGGCCTGGCTTTGTGCTATTTTGAACAGTTGTTTAAATACTTTTGAACAAAGGGAATGGTTCAAATAGCTTTTGGTATCAGTCATTGTTCAAATATTTGCTATTCACTTGATACAAAACTCAGAACAGCCTCTGCTTTCCGAAGTTACAGTGTGATAGGGGGTGAAAAAAATAAAACAACCTAGTTGGGAGGGAGCACGGAAACACTGACAAAGCGCTGTTAAACAATACTTAACGCACCTGTGTGAGTCAGACCACGGCCAGATTACGGCAGCACCCAGGAAGGGGGTTCAGCTGGGTGAGGCGGGTAGCTAGCAGGGCTGCGGGCGGACTTTGCAGGCTTCCTGGAGGACATCTGGAGGCTCTTCACTGGCTGAGAGCCTCGGGGTGCAACTCTGAGCCTGGCAGTCAAGGTCATCGTCCTTGAGAGTCGTTGATAGAGGTGCCTCGGAAGAAATCAAGCTCTCATCTGGGACTTGGGACGGGAGTAGCCAATTAGTAGGGAGCATGGTCTGTCTGGACCGGGGAAGATGGTACGACACGGGGAGGTGGGGAGGAGGACCGGAAACCTCCTTCACTGGGAAGCAGGACGAAGCTCAGCCCAAGCACAGGGCTGGATGTGATGCTTTGTGGCGGGTGGGGTGGGCCGGGAATCAGGCTGTCCTCCTAGGAGAGAAAAAGGAAAACGCTACTTTTCTTTGTGGATCAGAGGCTCCTGGACATTTGGATCTGGACAAAAGTAACCCCAAAGTAAGAAGGTTAGAAAGGGAGGCGTGCATATGGAAATAGGTGGGCACCCGGTGGAGACACAGGAGCCCCGGGCAGGAAGCAGGCTTCGCAGGCTAAGCTTCAGGGCTGAGTCACGCGGCAGGACTCCGCCACACCGCCAGGACCCTGCCTTCCAGCGATGCGTACTGTGACCTTTGCAATAAACAGAAGGTTGCTCTGTGAAGGGCACAGGGTGTTCCAGTGAATCCGCACGTCTCAGAATCAGGAGATCAGCTGGGGGAGGAAAGAGAGGCCGCAGGGCAAGAGACAAGATTCCTGGAACTGACTTCCCATCTTCAGACCGGGGTGGTGCCCCTTTGGGGATAAGGGAAGACTTTCCGAAGAGCTCAAGGGCCGAAAGGAGCCAATTTCCAGAGCCCCAATTCACGCTTCTGTGCAAACAGCGCCCCTGAACACGCGTCTGTAGTCAGGTGCTGCGCTGCTTCCTCATCTTCCTCTCCACAGCTGCCCTTCTCCCACTGTTGAAAGGCAACATCCCGCCTACCAGTAGAAGGCATTCGACCAGTGCACAGAACAGCCAGGACATCACAGGCAGAAAAAGAATTTCATAAACAGCTGCTGAAGAAGCAAATGACTTTCATGACTTTATTTAAGCAAACTGATTTTATAAAATGAATGAATATGTGCTAATGAATGAGTATAAGCCTAGAAAAATATTTAAGTCAGGTGGGAATCTTTCCACAGAACAGAGAGAGGGTCTTTCAAAAGTAACAGCTGACTGCGGCTCTGTGAGCACCCGGAAGCTTGGATGGGGCGAGGGGTGAGAGGGAGGTTCAGGACGGAGGCAGCATGTGTGTGCCTGGGCCAGACTCATGTTGTATGGCAGACACAGCGCAGCATGGTGGAGCAAGTATCCCCCGGTTAAAAATAAATTTTAAAAAATAAAAAACAAAATTCAGAATGATTTTTGATGACACATCACCCTGATTCTCGGCACTGAGAAGGAGCTCAGTGGCTTAAACGGCATCACCATAGCAAGACTCCTTAAGTCCCACTGATCCATGTATTTTAATGAGGCTTCACAGAAATCGCCACTTCGTGTATAACATGTCTACCAGGGATTACTGCCGTGAGTGGACAGGTACTTAAACAGATCCCTGTGAGCTGGTGAGACTCTCCTAAAGTGGTCTCCTCCAATCAGCTGTGGAGAATCTTTCCCTAGACACGTCTGCGGTGGAGGGGGGTGGTCTCTGTGTGCTGTGTGGGGTTACACTGGCACCGAGATCTGTACCCAGGCAAGAAGTTCCGGGAAGAAGCCCAGAGTCACAGTCAGGTGGCCAGCACCAGGCCTGACTTCAGGCATCTTTCATGCACAACCTTGATTTTGCTATCGAGGGATCAGAGGTCTAGAGGGAGGAGAATCGCCCAAGCTAAGAGAACCAGCAGGCCGCAGAGCCAGACCCAGGAAGCAGGTCCCCATCCGTCCTGTCCACGGCTCTTCCTTCCTCCCCTGACCCCTCACAGTGGGCGGGACAAAGATGAGGCCATGGCATGTTCTTCGGTCAAGTTCAACGCTTTTCCCTCCGTGTCCTCTATACAGGCTGCTAGGCTTGGATGAAGAGGGAGGTGAGGTGGCCCTGGGCTTGGTTTGCAGAACCTTAGCCCAAACTCTCAATGAAGAAGGATTTGAGGAACAGAATAGAGAGGAAAGTGTGGAGAAGAGAGGACCCTGGGCCTGTCTAGTCCTCCTAGGGAGAAACGTCCTGGAGGACCGTCCAGGAAGCCCCCACACAGCATGTACAGTCTGACGGTCTCTGAGGTGACATTTAACTCAGTAGATTCTCAGAGGACAAAACAGTTATGGTATAGACGAAGGGGCGCCTGGAGGACGTTTAAGAACCAGATAGGATGAATAGTCATACGTGCCATAACATGGGTGAGCCCTGCAAATTGAAAGCAGTCAGGCCCCAAAACCATAGATTGTGTGACTCCTAGGACGAGAAATATCCAGAGCAGGCGAATTCATAGAGCCAGAACGCGGATATGTCGTTGCCAGGGGCTGCAGGAAGAGGAAAACAAGAGGTGGCTGGTAACAGTTAACAGAGTTTTCTCTCTTTGGCGATGAAAGGGCTCTGCAATTAAACATTAGGGGTGGTTACGAAATGCTATGAATAGACAAACCACCACTGGTTTGTACGCCATTAAATAGTGAGCTTTACGAAATGTGAATTATATCGTGATTTAAAAAGGTCAGAATGGGGACTTCCCTGGGGCTCCAGAGGCTAAGACTCTGCCTGCCAATGCAGGGGACACAGATTCAAGCCTGGTTCAGGAAGCTTCCCCATGCCACAGGGCACCTAAGCCTGTGCCCCGCAGCCACTGAAGCCCAGTGCCCAGAGCCCCGCTCTGCAAGACGCAGCGCCGCTGTCCTAGGAGCCCGCATGCTGCAAGGAGAGAGGAGCCCCCGACTCGCCACGGCCAGACAAAGCCCGAGCGCCGCAACGGGGGCCCGGCACAGCCGAAATAAAAGCCAAGTAACTCTTTAAAAGAATAGAGTGAAGCCATCGTCAAACAGAGTCATGAGGTGAGGTGTCCCTGGGCTTGGTTTGCAGAACCGTAGCCCAAACTCTCAACGAAGAAGGACTTGAGGAACAGAATAGAGAGGAAAGTGTGGGGAAGAAAGAAAGGACCCTGGGCCTGTCCAGTCCTCCTAGGGAGAAACGTCCTGGAGGACCGTCCAGGAAGCCCCCCGCACCATGTACGGAGTCATTTATGGATATACGCACAATCAAGGCGGGGAGCGACCTCATGTTTATTGATAACCTACTGTGTCCCACACTTTCAAAGGTTTTAGATTTGTATTTTCATTTCCACCAAAGAGCAGCCCTGAGAAGTAGCCTTCTTTTCCCTACTTTAAAGATGAGAAACACAAGGCTCATGTATACAGCTTATCCAAAGAGATAGCACCAGTTAGCGGCACAGACCGAACTAAGACAGGTCGGTCTGGCCTCAGCACCCATTTCCTATCCACTGTGGCGTGATACTTTGCATTTTTCTTTTTCTTAATATTTGTTTCCTTGTCTGGCTGTGCCAGGTCTTTGGTGAGGAGGATCTGATCTTTAGTTGCAGCATGCAAACACTTAGGGGCAGCCTGTGGGATCTAGTTCCCTGAACAGGATCCGAAACCAGAAGGCCTGCCTTGGAAACATGAAGCCTTAGCCACTGGACCATCAGGGAAGCCCCCCGTTTCTTCTTCTAAACAAAGACACTCACTCCACGTTCTCCCTCAATGCACCCTGCACTTGCACGGGTGGGCGCGCTCAGTAACACTGGCTGAGTGATGGTCGGCGGCCACCTCTGCAGATGATGCCTGGGGAACCAGCCCTTGCCGCTGGAAACTACACCCCCCCCCCCCGCCACCCAGTTCATCTTGCTGGGAGTCTCCAGTGACCCAGACCCCCAGAAGCTTCTCTTTGGAGGCCTCCTGCTCATCTACGTCATGTCCGTGGTGGGCAACCTGAGGATGATGGCGCTCATCCTCACGGACTCNGATGCCTGGGGAACCAGCCCTTGCCGCTGGAAACTCCCCCCCCCCCCCCCGCCACCCAGTTCATCTTGCTGGGAGTCTCCAGTGACCCAGACCCCCAGAAGCTTCTCTTTGGAGGCCTCCTGCTCATCTACGTCATGTCCGTGGTGGGCAACCTGAGGATGATGGCGCTCATCCTCACGGACTCCCGCCTCCACAGGCCCATGGGCTTCTTTCCCAGCATCCTCTCCTTCCTTGAGATCTGCTACTCCTCTGTGGTCACACCCAGGCTGCTGGTCGACCTTATGGCCTCTGACAGGTCCATCTCCTTCAAGGGCTGTGTGGTCCAGATGACCTTCTTTGTGATGCTCGCCACAGCTGAGAGCTTCCTGCTGGCTTCCATGGCCTACAACCGCTGCACAGCCATCTNATATCTTTCCTTTTCTCCTTGGCTTTTCACGTCTCTTCTTTTCACAGCTATTTGTAAGGCCTCCCCAGATAGCCTCTCCGGCATTTTTTAAATGATTTATTTAGTTTATTTCTGGCAGCATGCAGGCTTTTCCTGCTTGAGGCAAGCAGGGGCTACTCTTCAGTGCAGTGGGCGGGCTTCTCATTGTGGTGGCTTCTCTGGCTGTGGAGCATGGGTTCTAGGCACCCTGGCTTCCTTGGCTGCAGCCCATGGGCTCAGTAGCTGTGACACTCAGGCTTCGCTGCCCCAGTGCGTGTGGAACCTTCCCAGACCAGGGATCAAACCCCTGTGTCCTGCATTGGCAGGGAGAGTCTCATCCACTGTATCACCAAGGAGGTCCTCTCCAGCACTGACTGTTTGTGGAGTTTTTGATGATGGCCATTCTGACTAGTATGAGATCATATCTCATTGCACTTTTAACTCTAACAATTAGTGATGTTGAACATCTTCTCATTGCTTTTTGGCCATCTGTATATCTTCTTTGGAGAAATGTCTACTTAGGTCTTCTACCTATTTTCTGACTGAGTTGTTAGGGTTTGTTTTTTTTTTAAATACTGAGCTGCATGAGACGTTCGTATATTTTGGAAATTAATTCCTTGTCGGTTGCTTCACTGGCAAATATATTCTCCCATTTCGAGGCTTGTCGGTTGGGAAGATTTCCCTCCGTGTTTTCTTCTAACAGTTTTTAAGTTTTGGCTCTTAGATTTGGGGCTCTGATCCATTTTTGGTTTATTTTGTGGATAGTGTGAGCTAGAGATTCGACTTTGCCCTTTTGTACGTGGCTCTCCAACTGTCTCAGCACCATGCATGGAGGAGCTTGTTCTCTATTAAATACCCTTGACACTCATGAAAACTCAGCTGGCCGTAGATATGTAGGTTTATTTTTGAACTCTCCACTCTGTTTCCTTGGTCCCCACGCCTGTTCTTGTGCCAGTTTTTGATTACTGTAGCTTTGTACTAAGTTTTGAAATTAGTAAGTGCGAGTCTTTCAATTTTTTTTTTCTAGATTGTTTTGGCTATTCTTCGTCCCTTGCGTTTCCATATGAATTTTACCTTCTCCATTTCTTTCAGTTAGCCAGTCTGAATTATGATAAGGATTGAGTTAAATCTGTAGATTATAATTGGAGAGTATTGTCGTTTTAAAAATAGTAAAACTTCTTACCCATGAATAGGGTCCATCTTTCAGTTAATGTAGATCTTTCATTTTGTTCAACAGTATGTTGTCGTTTTCAGAGATTAAATTCTGCACTTCTTTGTTAATTTATTCCTATGCATTTTATTCCTTTTGACGTGAACTTAATTTGTTTCTTAACTGCATTTTTGGATTGGTCATTGCAAGTGTATGTAAATAAAATTTATTTCTAACACCTTTATTGAGATATTCATAAACCATACATCTCACTCATTTAAAGTGTGTGATTCAACGGTAGAAGTAAATTGATTTTTGTATCTCCTATATCTTATCAACTTACTGAATTCTTTCATTCTAACAGTTTTGGGTGGATTTCCTCAGAACACAGGATCATATTACCTGTGAAGAGAGATGGTTTTATTTCCTTTTAAAAAAATCTGGATTCACTCTCCCCACCCCAGCCCTGACCTCCATCAGCACTCGTCAGCCTCACTGCTAACATCGCTGGAGAGAACCTCCAGAACCATAACAGCTGTGACAGCAGACATCCTTTTCTCTTCCCTTGTTTTCCTTTCCTTTCCTTCCTCTTTTCTCGGGGAAAATCACTTAATCTTTCAGCAGTAACTATTACATTAGCCATGAGTTTCCGCTGAGCTCCTTTACTGGGCTGGGAGATTTCCCTCTATTCCTAGTTTGTTGAATGTTTTTATTAAGAAAGTGTGTTGTGTTTTTCTCAAATGTTTCTTTCTGCATCTACCGATTTGTATTATGTCAGTAATCATGTCCCCTTATTCTTATTCTTAATGTTAGTCATTTCAGTCTTCTCTCCTTTTTTCGTCAGTTTTGCTAAGTTTATCAAATTTGTTGATCTTCCCAAGGAACCAACTTTTAGTTTGTGTATTTTTCTCTGTCAGTTTTCTATTCTCTATTTAATTTTCATTCTATATTTGTTTCTCTTGCTTGCTTTAGCTTTTGCTCATCTTTTCCCCTTAAGTGTCTTTAGGTAGAAGTCTAAGTTATTGATTTCAGATTATTCTTCTTTTATAGAATTGGTGTTGATAGCTGTGAATTTCCCTCAAAGTACTGTTTTAGCTGCATCCCATAAGCTTTCTTATATTGTGCCTTCAATTTTCTTCATCTCACAGTTTCTAATTTTTCTTGTGATTTCTCTCTGATCCATCGATTAAGGAGCATATTAATTCCACCTATCTGTTGATTTCCAAAATGTCTTCTGGTTATTGATTTACGATTTCGCTTCATTGTGGTTAGAGAAGACCACCTGGTTCCAGTCTTTTCGTGCCTGTTGCGGCTCACCGCCGCGCGCCGTGTGCACGTGAGGGGGACTCTGCACGTGAGGAGGACTCGCACTCTGCTGCCGCTGAGCACGGTGCTCTGCAGGTGTCCCTTAGGGTACACGGGTTGATGTTGTTCAGCTCTATTTCCTGTTAATCTTCTGCCTCGTTATTCTATTACTGAAAATGAGGTATTAAAGTCTCCAATGATTATTGTGAAATCGTCTAGCTCTCACTTTTCTTTGTCAATGTTTGCTCCCTATATTCCGGGCCTCTGTTGTCAGAGAGACATATATACAGTAGTTGTTATGTCTTCTTGGTGGATGGGCCCTTCTTTCATGATAAAATGCCCGTCTTTATCTCCAGTTTTTTTTTGTTTGTTTGTTTTAAATCTATTGTCTGATATTATAGCCCCTCCAGATTTCTCTTGAGATGCTGTTCATTTTTCTTCATTTTTTTGTCCTAGCTCTTTGGATTTCACAATCTCTTTTGACCTATTTTCAAGTTCACTAATTCTGTCTTTACCCAGTTCAAATCCACTCTTGATCCTCTCCAGTGAGCGTTCTAGTTATTTTACTTAAAACGTCACTAATTCCATTAGATTCTTTCTGCAATTTCTACTGAAATTCTGTAGATCTGTAGATAGCAAGACGCTATTATCATATCCTCTTTCACTTCTTTAAGCAGGGTTTCCTATGGTTCTTTGAATACACTACTTAAACAGTGACTGCTTTGAGGTCTTGGTTAGGTCTGCCATCTCTCCCTCTCACAGGCAGTTTCTGTTGCCTATTTTTTATCTTGTGTGTGAGTCACACTTTCACGTTTCTTTGAAAGTTACCTAATTGCTGCAATTAGACGCTCCACTCCACATGACATGTTGCAGCAACTCTGGATACTACCCTCTTCCCTCTCTCTCTAAGGCCTGTCTCTAAGGCTGCTTGTCTGGTTTTATTTTGTTATTAACTGTCATTGGCGTGTGCTGATTTACAATGTTCTGTGAGCCTCTGCTCTGCAGCGAAGTGAATCAGTTGTACACATACACACAGTCGCGCTTTTTTAGATCCTGTTCCCACACAGGCCATTACAGAGTGCTGAGTAGTCCCCTGTGGTACACAGCACGTTCTTACGAGTTCCTGCTTGACATGCGGTGGTGCACATGTGTTGGTCCCAGTCTCCCAGTTCATCCCACACAGCCCCACACGTCCCCAGCCTTTGTTCTCAGCATGCCGTCTGTCAGCTACGAGAGCCACAGACGTGCAGCTCGACCCCTGTCAGTGGCTGGGTCAGCAGCACAGTGTGTCAAGTAAACAAAAATGAAGCAAGTGTCTAAGACTTACCAGTGCATATGGAATAATCCTGCTTTGAGACTCCAGGATATCCACCTAAGCTAGCTTTGCATTCTCCAGTGCATGCTAATAACCCAAGTCAATCACAGAGGATAAAAGCTGTAACGTGACCCCATGAAGCTCGTCACAACTCCTCGCCATTTCCTGGACAAGATGTAGGTAGGAAGCTCAGAAGGACAACTCCGAATGGCTTTCCTTCTAAGAGGTTAATGGAGATGATCCAGCAGTCACACCTCCCTGTTGCTCCCTGATTCAGAGCAGGGAAGAGCCCCTCCTTCTTCTCGGCCTTTGCAGCAGGCCCAGCTTTGCCAGGATATAGGGGAATGAGGATGGAAGTTGGAGAGAAGATGCCCAGGGCTGTCATTAGAGTTTTTCTGGTAAAAATTACAAAGGTTAACCGAGTTCCCTTCACATCACTGCAAGTGACCCAAGCAGAATCGAAATCCAACACAGTCTACCATAAAGAGATTTGCCTGATCAATCAATTCCAGTTTTGGAAATCTGTATTACTGAGCATGTAATACATGTGTACAAAGATAGGCAAAAAGATGTTCAGTGAAGCATCATTTCAAAGGGAAATATATGTACATCAATGGCAACCCAGTCCAGTGTTCTTGCCTGGAGAATCCCAGGGACCGGGGTGCCTAATGGGCTGCCATCTCGGGGGTCTCACAGAGTCAGACACGAATGAAGTGACTTAGCAGCAGCAGCAGCAGGAGAAAAATGTACATCAATACAAAAAAGATTCAGTAAATTTGAAGTGAAAGTGAAGTCGCTCAGTTGTGTCTGACTCTTTGTGACTCCATGGACTGTAGCCTACTAGGCTCCTCTGTCCATGCGATTTTCCAGGCAAGAGTATTGGAGTGGATTACCATTTCCTTCTCCAGGAGATCTTCCCAACCCAAGGATCAAACCCGGGTCTCCCACATTGTAGGCAAATGCTTTGCCGTCTGAGCCACAGGGTACCATATGGTAAAATACTGTGCGTGGGGATTGATATGGGCAGATACATTGTAAATCATATTGTTAAGCTTTAGAACAAGACACACAGAAGAAAGAGGTGAAGGAAGAACAAAGGGAGAACGGAAGTGTAAGGTCGGATCTCGGGGGCCATGATGGGCCGCCCCCCCACCCCGCCGGCCGGCGGGGAAGTCCCTAGGGAGGGAAGTCTCCCAGATCCCCGGGGACCAGTAGCAGCACAGTCCGCCAGCTAAAGCCGCCCCACCCCAGCCACGTAGAAGGACCTATCAGCTTGCGACACCTCTGCCGGCAACCTATCCAAACCCCCATTCATCATCCCGGCCATCCCTTGCAACTTGCATATATAAACAAACTTCTAACTCGTCTAACTTCCTCGACCTGCCCCCTTCGGGTCTGGGAACCCCGCCCGGGAGCACTTCACCGTTAAAGCCTGTTAGACACTCTTTTGGGGTCCTGGTCGTCTTTTACCTAACAGGAAGAAGAAAAGAAAGGAAAGCAGAGAAGAGGAAGGGAAGGCAGAATAAGGAAGAAAGCCGTGCTCAGAGGCGCCCTACTTACACAGGAACGTTTCTGGACGAAATATTCAACAGGGGATTTTTTATCCTGTGAAAGATTAGAATGGGTTTGAGGGTAGAGAGGAAAAAGGGAAGATTTTGATATTCTNTGCGACACCTCTGCCGGCAACCTATCCAAACCCCCATTCATCATCCCGGCCATCCCTTGCAACTTGCATATATAAACAAACTTCTAACTCGTCTAACTTCCTCGACCTGCCCCCTTCGGGTCTGGGAACCCCGCCCGGGAGCACTTCACCGTTAAAGCCTGTTAGACACTCTTTTGGGGTCCTGGTCGTCTTTTACCTAACAGGAAGAAGAAAAGAAAGGAAAGCAGAGAAGAGGAAGGGAAGGCAGAATAAGGAAGAAAGCCGTGCTCAGAGGCGCCCTACTTACACAGGAACGTTTCTGGACGAAATATTCAACAGGGGATTTTTTATCCTGTGAAAGATTAGAATGGGTTTGAGGGTAGAGAGGAAAAAGGGAAGATTTTGATATTCTGTTAGCGTCTGTGTTGTTCGAATTTCCTGCTCACTGAAAAGTAACTGAGAGCCCATCTTTGGTTCAGCTCTTATCCTCTGAGATTGGCCTCAATTATTAGCATGCGCTGGAGGCACTAAGTGCCATCTTCCCTTCACTGAGCCCACCTTTGGGTGAAATGTTCCCTCGGTGTCTCCAGTTTACTTGAAGAGCTCTCCAGTCTTTCTCGTTCTACCGTTTTCCTCTGTTTCTTTGCACTGTTCGCTTAAGAAGGCTCTCGTATCTCTCCCTGCTGTTCTCAGTTGCGTCTGTCGCTCCCTTTCTCCTTCACCTTTCGCTTCTCTTCCTTTCTCAGCTATTTGCAAGGTCTCCTCAGACAACCACTTCTTGCATGATGGTTTTAGTCAGTCACTGGGCGGACTGATCCTGAAGCTGAAACTCCAGTACTTTAGCCACCTGATGCAAAGAGCTGACTCACTGGAAAAGACCCCAACGCTGGAAAATATTGAAGGCAGGAGGAGAAGGAGGCAACGGAGGATGAGATGGTTGGATGGCATCACCGACTCAATGGACTTGAGTCTGAGCAAACTCCGGGAGATAGTAAGGAACAGGGAAGCCTGGCACGCTGTAGCCCACGGGGTCACAAAAAGTCAGACGCAGTTTAACAACTGAGCAACAAGTATCGTCGGACTTCCGTGTAGCGCTCAAGGCTCCCAGTGCAGAGGGCCAGAGTTCAATTCCTGGTCGGGAAGCTAGATCCTACATGCAGCTACCGAAGATCCCACAGGCCAACTAAGACCCAGTGCAGTCAAATAAATAAAATACTTCATGCAAACAAACAAAGAAAGCAACTAAATAGGAAATAAAGAACACTGGTATCACACAGAAGTGAGTTGGAAACTCGCTCCACCGTTTACTGTGTGACCTGGGGTGAGTGGCCTTTCCAATTCAGTTTTATCACTGTTAGAGTGAAGACAGCGCAGCAGCCTTCTGGGAGGCTGTATCACTAAATGAGATAAGGCATGAAAAGGCTTCTATCATGGTCTCTGGGAAAAGCTGGCACGCAAAAAAACTTTTCCCTTCTGGCTAGGTCACTGTCTGTGTGCTGAACATTTAAGGGCAGCTTCTCATATCACTGACACGCAAACACAAATGCTACTGCTAATAATAACCTAGTATTTACTGAGCCCCCATCAGGGGTCACCCTCCCATGTGTTTGCAGGCATCCTCTCATTTAGATCTCTATGAGATAGACAGCATTACTCTCCCAATGTTAAGGATAAGGGCAGAGACACAACTTACCACCAAGTTGTTTTTTTTTCTTTTGGCCACGGGATCTTAGTGACCCAACCAGGGGTTGAGCCCAGGCCCAGAAGTGAGAGCCTAGAGTCCCAACCACTGGACCCGCAGGGAATTCCCAAAGACCAAGTTTCTAAGACTCCAAAGTTATCATTCTTAACAACTACGCTTTGCTCGTTGACGTTTTAAAAGACTTTGATATTTACCAATTCAAGCTGGATTTAGAAAAGGCAGAGGAACCAGAGATCAAATTGCCAACATCCGCTGGATCATGGAAAAAGCAAGAGTTCCAGAAAAACATCTACTTCTGCTTTATCAACTATGTCAAAGCCTTTGACTGTGTGGGTCACAAAAATTGTGGAAAATTCTTCAAGAGANCTCAGCTACTCTCCTGATTAACTTCTTCCGACTGTCTTTATTTTTATCAGCCTCTCTTTCGGGCTTCCCAGGTGGCACTAGTGGAAAAGAACATGCCTGTCAAAGCAGGAGACATAAGAGCCATAGGTTCAGTCTCTAGGTCAGGAAAATCCCCTGGAGGAGGGCATGGCAACCCACTGCTTGCCCTCTTGCCTGAGAATCCCACGGACTGAGGAGCCTGGTGGGCTATGGTCCATAGAGTTGCAAAGAGTTGGACACGACTAATNGAAAAGAACATGCCTGTCAAAGCAGGAGACATAAGAGCCATAGGTTCAGTCTCTAGGTCAGGAAAATCCCCTGGAGGAGGGCATGGCAACCCACTGCTTGCCCTCTTGCCTGAGAATCCCACGGACTGAGGAGCCTGGTGGGCTATGGTCCATAGAGTTGCAAAGAGTTGGACATGACTAATGTAACTCAGCATGCCTCTCTTTATCATCTCCCATGTCAGCACCTTAAATGCTTCTGTCCTCAGGTGCTTATTCTTAGCTGCTTCTCTTATGCTCTGGATCGGGGTTTCTCAATCCGGATGCATATAAGAATTACCTGGAAGCTCTTTTAAAATGCAAGCCCAGATTAAATCCAATTGTTGTCGTATAGTCACCTAGTCGTGTGCGACTCTTGGCGACTCTTGGCATGGACTGCAGCATGCCAGGCTTCTGTCCCTCACCATCTCCCAAAGTTTCCATATCAATTAAATCTAATTTCTGATACCACCAAGAAATTGGATTTGATTGATCTGGGGTTGGACCCTGGCATCTACTTTTTGTTTTCACTTAAAAAAAATTTATTTTTTTATTGAAGGATAATTGCTTTACAGAATTTTGTTGTTTTCTGTCAAACCTCAGCATGAATCAGCCATAGGTATACATATACCTCCCCTTTTGAACCTTCCTGTCGGGAGCGGCTCCGAGAGAAAAATCCACCCGTGACAAGGTTCCGGGCTGAGGTGACCCGGCCCAAAGAGGCCAGGCCATCCGGATGCACTCAAGGACCTCGACCAGTGGCATGACCTCTCATTTTGCATCGCTTTGCTTCTTGGTAGTGATTGTTCTGATTTTTCTAGTGCAGCCTAGAGGTTCAGTGAATAGGGCAATGAAATCTTAAACTGCTGCTAAACCACAGCGGTCATCGAGGCTAANAAAGTTATTATCAACCTAGACAGTATATTCAAAAGCAGAGACATTACTTTGCCAACAAAGGTCCATCTAGTCAAAGCTATGTTTTTTCCAGTAGTCATGTATGGATCTGAGAGTGGACTATAAAGAAAGCTGAGCACCAAAAACTTGATGCTTTTGAATTGTGGTGTTGGAGAAGACTCTTGAGAGTCCCTTGGACTGCAAGGAGATCCAGCCAGTCCATCCTAAATGAAATCAGTCCTGAGTGTTCGTTGAAAGGAATGATGCTGAAGCTGAAACTCCAATACTTTGGCCACCTGATGTGAAGAATTGACTCACTAGAAAAGACCCTGATACTGAGAAAGACTGAAGGCAAGAGGAAAAGGGGATGACAGAGAATGAGATGGCTGGATGGCATCACTGACTCAAAGGACATGAGTTTGAGCAAGCTCCGGGAGTTAGTGATGGACAGGGAGGCCTGGCATGCTGCAGTCCATGGGGTCACAAAGAGTTGGACACAACTGAGGGACTGAACTGAACTCACCAATTTAGACATCTCTCAGCAATGTGTGAAAGTCTTCCAGCACACTATTAGTCATCAGCACTGGGAATGTCTGGCCACTTTAATGAGCTCCTAGAGTGAGAGCACTTTATTATCATTTGCATTTGCGTTTTTTTATTACTGGCAAGAGTAAATAGCTTTGCATAAATTTATTAGTTGTATAACTTTTTATCATTAATTTATGGTAATAAAGTCTTCTGAGCATATATTACATGAACTTTTCATATAATAAATGCTTTAACCATTTGTCATCTTTGCTGTAATTTTGCCACTTTGTGTGTGTCTCATTTTATCTTGGTTACTTGCATGAAGAAATTCTAAATGTTGGTGTAATGTAGTGTGTCTTTTCTTTTTTTAATTTATTTTTATGACTTAAAAGTTTGTAAGTTAAAAAAAAAAAGACTAAAGACAGGCCACAGACTTAAAGAAAATATTTGCAAGATAGTTACCTGAAGAAGGATTACTGTCCAAAATATATGAAGAAATCTTAAACCTCAACAATAAGAAAACTATGCAATTTAAACATGGACCAAAGACCTGATCAGACACCTCACAGAAGAAGATATACAAGTGACAGATAAAGGTATGAGACAAGCACTTAAGGAATCACAACTTAACACAACAACGAAACACCCCTACACGGCTCCCAGAATGAGTGAAATCCGAAACAGCAACACCACCAGTGTGGACAAGGATGCAGGGCGGCAGGGACTCTCTCGCTCATCACTAATGGGGACCCAAATGGCACAGACACTTTGGAAGGCAGTTTGGCAGCTTTTTACAAAACTAACCATACTCTTACCATGTGATTCAACAAACACACTCTTTGGTATTTCCCCAAATGACTTTGAAAATTTATGTCCACACAACACTTGCATGAATGAATGTTTACAGCTGCTTTATTCAAAACTTACAATTTGGAAGTAACCAGAACAAATAATTCTAAAATTTGCATGGAAACACAAAAGGTCCCAAATAGCCAGGTCACCCTTGATAAAGAAGAACAAATCTGGATGTATCCCGTTTACTGGTTTCGACTATACTACAAAGCTTCAGCAATCAAAAGAGCTAGGTACTGACACAAAAGGAAACACACAAATCAGTGGGTCAGAAGAGAGACCAGAGGTAAACCATATACAGAAGTAAACTCAAAATGGACTAAGGACTTAAATGTTTAAGTCTTGAAACCATAAACCTTCTAGAAGAAAATGTAGGCAGTACACTCTTTGACAACAGTCTTAGCAATTGGCAGGGGTGGGGAGTGGGATAGGATCTGTCTTCTCAGGAAAGGAAACAAAAGTGAAAATAAATGGAACTACATCAAACTAAAAAGCTTTTTCACAGCAAAGCAAACTATCAGAACAAAAAGGCAGACTGCTGAATGGGAGAAGATATTTGCAAATGATATATCTAGTAAGAGGTTAATATCCAAATTATACAAAGAAGTCATAAAACTCAATGTCAGGAAACTTTATGCTGGTCCAGTGGATAAGACTGTGCTTTCACTGCCAAGGGCCTTGGTTTGATCCCTGGTGAATGAACTAAGATCCCATAAGCTGCAAGGCATGGACACAAAAATAAATAAATAAAATAACCTAGGCAGCAAAGAGACAACTTGATTTAAAAATGGGCAGAGGACCTGAATGTTTTCAAAGAAGACACACAGATGGCTAAAGACACATGAAAAGATACTCAGCATCACTAATCGTCAGGGAAACTAAAACCGAAACTACAGTGAGATCTCACCTCACACCTATCAGAATGGCTCTCATCAAAGGACAGCTAGTGTTGGTGAGGATGCAGAGAAAGGAAACCCTCATGCACTGTTAGTGGGAATGTAAATTGGCACAGCCACTATGGAAAACAGTTTGGAGCTTCCACAAAAAATTAAAAATAGAGCTGCCATCTGATCAAGCAACTTCACTTATGAATACTTTCCCAAGAGAAGCAAAAAACTAATTTGAAAAGATATTTATTTGCGCACCAATATTCATTGTAGCTTTATTTACAATAGCCAAGATATGGATGCACCATAAGTTGAAAAATAAAAGTCTTGCCATTTGCAACAATGTGGATGGATCTAAGGGCATTATGCTAAGTGAAATAAGACAGAGAAAGAAAAATAATGCATGATATCACTGATAGGTGTAAACTAAAAAACAGACAAAAGAAAATANGCGCACCAATATTCATTGTAGCTTTATTTACAATAGCCAAGATATGGATGCACCATAAGTTGAAAAATAAAAGTCTTGCCATTTGCAACAATGTGGATGGATCTAAGGGCATTATGCTAAGTGAAATAAGACAGAGAAAGAAAAATAATGCATGATATCACTGATAGGTGTAAACTAAAAAACAGACAAAAGAAAATAAAAGCAAACTCATGGATAGTAGGAATACACGGGTAGTTAGTTGCCAGAGGGGAAGGGGATAGGGAGGGGTAAATAGGTGAAGGGGACTAAGAGATATGAACTTCCGGTTATAAAATAAATAAGCCACAAGAATGACTTCCGGCATAGGCATATGGTCAGTAATATTTTAGCAACTTGTTATGGGGATAGAGGGCGACCAGCCGTACCACACTGACGTTTCATAATGCGTGCAGATGTCAGATCACTGTGTAGGCCACCTCAAACACTGCCAACCATATTTCAGTTTTATTAAAAAGTTCATAATCCATTGATACTTTTTAACCATGTAAAATAATTAGAGACTGTGAAAATACAGTTGACCCTCAAACAACATGGGTTTTAATGGTGCATGGGTCCACGTCTATGAGGATTTTCTCCAATAAATGTGTACCACAGTATAACACAACCCATGGTTGGTTGAATCTGCAGATGTGGAAACTCAGATACAGAAAGACAACTGTAAAGTTATATGGTTACTTTTTTACTGTGTGTAGCATCGGAGCGCCTGACCCCACCTTGTTCAAGGATTCGCTCTATATAGTTGAAGCCTAAATTGCTTGGTTGAAATAAATATTATAGGAATTGAGGTCTAGGCAGACACTGACTAGATTTGACTTTTCAAAGAAGCTTCCCAAGAGGTTAGGTTTGATTAGAAAAGCAAAAATGTCCTTTAACAGGTGAATGGATAAACAAACCATGGAATACTCATACAATGGAATCTTTTTCAGTAATCTTTTTGATTTTTTTTTAGGGAAGACATGGATTTATTCAGATTCAAAGAGAAGCACACCCCACAAACAAAGTGTGGGCCGTCACAGAGGGTAAATGGGTCGGGGGCAGCAGTGGGGGGGGGGCGCTTATTCAGCAATTTAAAAAAAAAGAAAAAGAGCTATCAAGTCATTAAAAGACATGAAGGAAACAAACGCATATTGATAAGTGAAATAAGACAATCTGAAAAACGTACATGAGTCTAACTATAGACATTTTGAAAGAGGCAAAACTATGGAGGCAGTAAAAAACAAACAACAACAAAAATCACAAAATCACAACAGAAAAGCCACTGCCAAGGGTTAGGCAGGAAGGCCTTAGAGGAGCTCAGGATTCTTGAAGCAGTGAAGCCTTTCCATGGAATACTGTAACGCTGGAAACACCATCCATTTGTCAACCCACAGAAAGGGAAACTCACCCAGAGAGGGATCCCTTATGCAAACAGCGGACTTTAGTGAATAACAGTGTGTCAACCAATGTTGGCTCATGAATACATGATATTAATAAGAGAGGAAACTGATTTGAGGGTGGAGGGCTGGGGTAAGTAGGGAGACAGAAAGTGACGGGGTATCTGGAAGCTCTCTGTACTTTCCAGATTTTTTGTAACTGCTCTGAAAATCATATCATTACTTTTTTCCAAAGAGTTTGCAAGCTCTTCTCCCCAAAATCTAATATTCACCTGTTTTTAAATATAACCTTAAAAATATAAATATATTTAGATAGAACTTTAAAAGCTAAGAAAATGGGGATTTCCCTGGTGGTCCAGTGGTTAAGAACCCACATTCCAATGCAGAGGATGAAGGTTCAGTCCCTGGTTGGGGAACCAAGATCCCACATGCCACAGGGCAACTAAGCTTACACACAGCAACAAAGACTCAGCACAGTCAAAGCAACACATTTAAAAATCTAAGTAATGAAGTATGTGGTGTGAGAGGACAAAAATCTTTAGATTTTTTTTTTCCTAATTGTTGGCTCCATCATCTCAACACCATCTACTGACTTTTCCTCCCTCTGCTTTGTGATGCTTTATAAGAGTCTTATGTACAGAAGGACTTATTCCTGTGCTAACTCATTTAACGTTTTGAACCACAAATTCAAAATGATCTGCTCATCCCCCAGTAAGTTCGTTTATTCTTAGCTTTCTGTGCAGTGAACTTTAGAAACAACTCTATTTCCTTTCAAACCATAGACTATCAGAGCTGATAGGAGCCTGGATGACAATACCCCAGTGACCCACTCTCTAGTTGAGGAAACTGAGGGCCTCGAGTACACCGACTAAACTGCGGCCAGGCAACAGGTTAGAGACTGCAGTGGCACCTAAGCGCTTACCCCTGTGTCAAAGAAAATCTAAATTGTCCAATTTTTCAAATGGCTTACCATTAGAAAATTTCAGAGACGTGTTCATTGATTAATTGGGCTGTAGCAGGCCAGAAAAGGGGGATCCAATATGCAAGTGAACCTCAGGAAATCTCGGAGAAGACAGAACACAGGAGATCTGTTTGCATCTACCCCTTAGCTAGTCCCTGAGTTCTAGAGTGGAGGGAATTATAAGAAACGGGAAACGCAGATGGGTAAAGCCGCTCTTGAGCAGGGCTAGGTGGGGGGAGGGTCGTCACTAGAGCCGAACATCCAGAGTTGGGCAACGAGAACTTCTACTTGCCAAAGGAAGAAATTTGATTGCAATTTCAAGGCAGGAACAGCACAGGAAAAAGACAGCAGTGGTCTGAGCAGAGGTGCCAAAGGGGAAATCACTGCAGCCACGGCAGAAAGAACAAGTACAAAGGAGGCAATTCTCCTGAGAGTTCAGCATCCCAACAGCAACCTGGGTTCAGGTTCACAGTCCCAAATGCTGATGCAATATCTACTCAAGCCTGGAGTCTCTGAGAGGATGTGGTGCAGGGTTTTGTTCTGATATTAACAAAATAGACCTCCTCCTCCTCGGGACAGAACAAGGGTTGCTTCCGTTGATCCTGTTTACCCACACTTCATTGTAATATCCTGCTTGTATGCAAACCCTCTGAAGGATTTTCATTATGTAGCACAACTTCTATGTGTGGTAAGACATTCCTGTCAAAATAGCCTTTCTCAAAAATAGTTCGGTTTCAGTGTATCAGGAGCCTTGAAAACGCCCTTAGCTTTTGACCCAGAAATTCCTCTTCTGAGGAAATAGTCCAGATGACAAAGATTTACGCACAAAGGTGTTTATTACAGCATATTTATAATACTATACGTAAGTAGCATGCCTAAGTATCCAACAACTGGGCAAAAGTTAAATAAATGATGGTAAATCCACTCGATTAAATACCATGCAGCCACGAAAAACAGAAACAGAATATGGTCTTGAAGAATCAACTGGGAAACATTATAAAACTGGAGCAGGTGAGGCTAACTCAGAGGACCATCACAGGCAGCAATCCCTCAGAAGAAATGCAGTAGCCATCATGGTCAACAGAAGAGTCCGAGATGCAGTACTTGGATGCAGTCTCAAAAACGACAGAATGATCTCTGTTCATCTCCAAGGCAAACCACTCAATACCATGGTAATCCAAGTCTATGCCCCAACCAGTAATGCTGAAAAGGTGAAATTGAATGGTTCTATGAAGACCTACAAGACCTTTTAGAACTAACACCCCAAAAAGATGTCCTTTTCATTATAGGGGACTGGAATGCAAAAGTAGGAAGTCAAGAAACACCTGGAGTAACAGGCAAATTTGGCCTTGGAATGTGGAATGAAGCAGGGCAAAGACTANTTGAACTTGAACTTGAAGATTATTGAAAGTGGAGTGATGTGAAGAGATGGGCTCTTTGAAATGCAGCAAGAGTGTGCAGGGTGAATTAGAAGGAAATAGAAATGAGGAGCCTGGTTGCATGATTACTGTTCCTCTTTAGGAGAGACATTATTAAAGGGAGGAGGTAGGAATGAAGAAGATAAAAAAGATTCAAAAACCTTTCACTAAGGAGATGCTTCCCTGGTGGCTCCCATGGTTAAGAATCTGCCTGCCAAGGCAGGAGACCCAAATTCGATACCTGAGTTGGGAAGATCCCTAAAGAAGGAAATGGCAACCGTCTCCAGTATTCTTGCCTGGAGAATTCCATGGACAGAGGAGCCTGGCAGTCTATACATAGTCCATGGGGTCAAAAGAGTTGGATACAACTGAGAAAATAACACACACAGACAAGGAGATGCTAAAAAGTAACAGTTACGGTTACCCTGATGAGATACTATCTTGTTACTATTTGGTGCAGGAGTTTTATCATGTTGGTTTATAACAGCAGTCTCCAATCTTTTTGGCACCAGGGACTGATTTCTTGGAAGACAGTTTTTCCGCGGACCCACAGGGAATGGGGGATTGAGGGGTATGGAATGGCTTTGGTGAGGATTCAAACACAGAACATTCGTTGTGCACTTTATTTCTATTATTATATATTGTGATATGTAACGAAATAATTATACAGCTCACCATATGCAGAATCAGCAGGAGCCCTGAGCTTGTTTTCCTACAACTAAAGGATCTCATCTAGGGGCGATGGGAGACAGCAACACCCAGGGCTGCTAACAATGGAGAGTGGCTGTAAATACAAATGAAGCTTTTCTCACTCAACCACCACTCACTCCTGCTGTGTGACCAGTTCCCAACAGGCTGTGAACTGGTGTCGGTCCATGACCTGGGGGCTAAGGACCACTGGTTTACAGCAGAGTAAAATCCCTAATATAATATATAAAATTGTGGATGTATTTAGGCAAATCTTTTCCTAAGAAGGGGCATTTTCATTTCCATCAGACTCTCAAAACAGTTCCTGCCCCAATAGGTTAAAAGTCAAATTATTAAGCTAAATATTGGCAGCAGCCCACTGTACTGCTGGGAAAGAACCAGAATTTTTGGTTTGACGAGTGTATAGACAAGACACAGCCCACAGGGTCGGGCGGAAGAGCAAGTTTGTCTTTCAATGACATTTATCACGGTGGATTTTATGCAAGTCTACTCTTGTATTTCAGAATTCTTTATTGCTCTGACCTTCTCAGAACTATGTCATGTAGCATGGAAACCATCTCTTATATTCTCAAAAATCTTTTTTTAAAAGTAAAATCCATGACTTTTCTGCAAAACTTGAGCCAAACTAAGTCCATCTAAGGAGGCCAAAAAGGGGCTGCTCATTTACACATGGCCATATACACACCTAGAGATCATTTGGGTCTCTTTTCTATAATCATTCATACATTTATCTGTTCATCCTTGGAGAAATGGAAGCAACAGTAAATAATATATGGCCTTTGTTACAAAATTATCAGTCACTCAGTTTAATAAATGGACTCCGTAATAGTTGTCCAAAGCAGGCAGCAGTAAACTTTGTTATGAGAAGGAGTGGGGACATTGCCAAAGAGACACGCCAGAGCCGCATCTCAAACAGACTGTAGGAGTTTAGACTCAGGAGCACACGCGGCCAGCTGAGAGCTACCCCACATTCAGTGTGTAATTTGCCTTTATCCTGAACAAGTCATGTTAGTCTGGGTCTTTTTAATTGTAGATCATGAAACCATTTTAGTGGGAAATATGTGGATATACCACAAATGTGTTTATCCCCTCACATACTGTTGGACATTAGGGTTATATCCACTTTTTATCTATTACAAATGAAGCTGGTATGAATAGCTAGGTACAAATCTTTGAATCGTTGTTTGAATTTCTCTCAGATAAATACTTAAGAGTGGAATGACTGGGTGTACGTTTAACTTTTAAGGAAAGTGCCAACCTATTTTCTAAAGTGGCTATATCATTTTGCATTCCCACCAACAGTGTATAAGAGTTCAAGTTACCATCTTTCTAAATTCTATATAAATGTGTTAGTATACTGTATTGGTGTTTTTCTTTCTGACTTACTTCACTCTGCCAGTCTAGGTTCGATGCAGGATACAGGATGCTTGGGGCTGGTGCACTGGGATGACCCAGAGAGATGGTATGAGGAGGGAGGTGGGAGGGGGGTTCAGGATTGGGAACATGTGTACACCCGTGGTGGATTCATGTTGATGTATGGCAAAACCAATACAGTATTATAAAGTAAAATTTTTTAAAAAAGGAAAAATAAAATTGTATTTTAAATTCAAAAAAATAAAATAAAATAAATTTAAAAAAAAGAGAGTTCAACTTGTTCCACATATACTTCAACACCTGGTATTGTCACTCTTTTTCATTTTAAATAATTTAATCAAAAGGTACTTGTATTTCTTTATGGTTTTAATTTGCATTTCCCTAATACATAAAGAAGGGGGCAACGGACGATGAGATATCTCGATGGCATCATTGAGGCAAAGGATATGAACTTGGGCAAACTCCATGAGAAGGTGAGGGACAGGGAAGCCTGGTGTGCTGCAGTCCATGTGGTCGCAAAGAATGAGACACGACTTGGCAACTGAACAACAACAATGCATAAAGAAGTTAAGCATTTTTAAGTGTTTATTATATATATACATTTATAGATTCAGATATATACTATATATAGAATTTATATACATACTACAGAATAAATGTATATATTATATATACCATATTTATCATATATATAACATATATATATATATTCTGTAGCAAAATGTTCAAATCCTTTTTTCTCTTTCTCAAATCTTTCTGTTCCTTGGGATCTATATATCCATTAGTAAGCAGTTACCTGTTCTTTGTATATTCTAAAAAGCCTTTGTTAGATGTGTGCTTTCCAAATGTTTTTCCATTCTGTAGTTTATCTTTTTATTTTCTTAACAGTGTCTTTTGAGAAGAAAAACTTTTAAATGTTGATGAAATCTAATTTGTGCGTGTGTGCATGTACGTGATTTAGAGGTACTGGGAATGAGGCAGATTCGATCATCTCTTCTTCAACTCAGGAGAGAAGGTGGTAAAATAGAAGGTAATTATAAATGACTGCATGTAGGTATAGGGAAAAGAACTAAAAAAGCATGAATTATAGCCCAAATTGTCCCTGTGCAATAGTGTAGTAGGATACGTAATTGCTTGCTATATAGGGGAGAGGGATGTAGACAAAATTATAGCTGTCTTAAGATAGCACTGATAACTGGCATTTATACACATGTTTTGTATAAAGTGAAGAACTAAAGAGCCTCTTGATGAAAGTGAAAGAGGAGAGTGAAAAAGTTGGCTTAAAGCTCAACATTCAGAAAACAAAGATCATGGCATCTGGTCCCATCACTTCATGGCAAATAGATGGGGAAAGAGTGGAAACAGTGGCTGATTTTATTTTTCTGTGCTCCAAAGTCACTGCGGATGGTGACTGAAGCCATGAAATTAAAAGACACTTACTCCAAAGTTATGACCAACCTAGACAGCATATTAGACAGCAGAGACATTACTTTGTCAAAAAAGGTCCATCTAGTCAAGGCTATGGTTTTTCCAGTAGTCATTTATTGATGTGAGAGTTGTACTATAAAGAAAGCTGAGCACCAAAGAATTGATGCTTTTGAACTGTGGTGTTGGAGATAACTCTTGAGAATCCCTTGAACTGCAAGGAGATCCAACCAGTCCATCCTAAAGGAAATCAGTCCTGGATGTTCATTGGAGGGGCTGATGTTGAAGCTGAAACTCCAATACTTTGGCCACCTGATGCAGAGAGCTGACTTATTGGAAGAGACCCTGATGCTAGGAAAGACTGAGGGCAGGAGGAGAAGGGGACGACAGAGGATGAGATGGGTGGATGGCATCACCAATACAATGGACATGGGTTTGGATGGACTCCGGGAGTTGGTGATGGACAGGGAGGCCTGGTGTGCTGCAATTCATGGGGTCGCAAAGAGTTGGACATGACTGAGCGATGGAACTGAACTGATACATACATACATATATATATATATATATATATGTGTGTATATATATATGTGTGTGTATATATATATATCTTCCCTTGACACTATTCTTCTGAGAAAATTGATCATTTTCACTAAACTAAGTTGGTAAGTAAAAATATGGTTAGTGCAAGATGAGGAACCAGAAAACTCTATGTTAAAAATTTAACCTCTCTGTGGCTTTGAGAATTTTACATAATATCTCATTGATTACAAAATGGTGAATTGAGCAGTAGAAACAGAGTCTATAACAAAAAGGATTTATTAGAATTTCTTACTGAGATATAATTGACATATAACATTATATAAGTTTCAAGTGTACAATATAATGATCCAATGTTTGTATATATTGTAAAATGATTCTTACAATATCTAGATAACAGCTGTCATCATACTTTAGGATTTTTTTAAATATCTGTGGATGCAGGCTTTCTCAGTCAAAATTCCACAAAGATATTCTTTTATAAATTGAAAATTTAACTCTAAAATTTATATAAAAACACAAAGGACTAGGAAAGCAAAATAATGGTTATAAAAAGACTGATGAATGTACTACAAGGCAGGCTAGTGATGAAAATAAATAAACCCCACCTGCCAATGCAGGAGCTGTTAAGAAATGCAGGTTCGATTCTTGGGTCAGGAAGATCCCCTGGAGAAGGAAATAGCAATCCATTCTAATATTCCTGCATGGGAAACCCCACAAACAGAGGAGCTTGATGGGCTAGAGTCACAGGTTGTAAAGTGTCAGACGAGACTGAAGTTGCTTAGCACTAGATTCTAAAACATAGATATAAACCTACAGTAACCAAGTCAACATTGTATTTGAATATAAAGACAGGAAATAAATCACTGGATCAAAATAGAGGGTTCAGAAACAGAGTAATACATAATAAATTGTTTTTGATAAGACAATTTAATGATGGTGGAACAAATGGATAAACAAATAAAGAGAAAGATGATTTTCTGCCAGTATTTCAAATAACAAAATCAACAACATAATAATTTGAGATGAATTGAAGATATCAATATAAAAGTTAAAACTATAGAGCTTTAAAACTTTGTAGAGCGTTATAGAGCTTTATCTATTGTATAATACAATAGCTATTAACCACATGTAGCCATACAAAATTGAATTTCAACTGATTTGGGGATGGATGATGGTAAGAGTTGTACAACAATTCTGTGTCTTAGTGCCACCAAACTGTACATTTAAATATGGTTAAAATAACATGTCTTATATTATGTAACTTTTACCACAATTTAAAAACCATTAGAGAAAAGACTAAATGAAAGTTTGATTTCTCAGCCACAGTAGCCATATTTCAAATGCTTAATAATCAGTGTAGCTAACTAAAGTCAATATATTGGGCAGGGCAAATAGAAATTTTAATGGAAAGTGCTCTTCTAAAATACGATATAGGAGAATGCCTTCATAAGCCCATTAACAGGTAAAGATTTCTTAATCGGGGCTCAGAAGTTGCCAGCAACAAAATTTAAAAAGTGATAAATTACACTTCCTCAAAACTTAAGCATCCATCCATCAAAAGACATTGTCAATAAAATGAACAGACAAGACACAGACTGAAAGACAATATTCATAACACATATATCTGAAGAACTGTTCTGTCTGCAGAACATGTAAGGAACTCCTACAATTTTAGGGGGAAAAAAGAACAAAAAAGCCAATTAAATGGAGAAAAATTGAAAAAAATTGTAAATCAACTATACTGCAATAAAAATTTTTTTGGAAAATTTAACAGATGACTCACAAAGGAAAGCATGCAAATGACTAATAAGTAGACAAAAAAGTTATCAGTTTCACTGGTCATTAAAACAATGCAAATGAAAACCACAGACATTACTAGACACCTGCTACTGCAGCTAAATTTTAAAAGAATGACACACTTTATATTGATGAGGCTGTGAAACATTCAAAAATCTCAAATATTGCCACTGAGAATGTAACATAGTACAATCATTTTGAGAGATTGCTTGGCAGTATCTTATAAAGTTACACACATAGGTATACAATTGCTATGGCCTGGCAATTGCACTTGGGTGAAAGAGAAACAAAAGCACGTTTCCACACAATATTGGCACATAAATGTTCTTTAGCTACTTTGTTATTGTTAACCTCAAACTTGAAATAATCCAAATGTCCTTCAGCAAAAGAGTTATAGAACTTTGATCTATACAATGAAATACTATTTAGCAATTTTATGGAACAAACTGCCCATAGAGAGAGCAGCAAAATGAACCTCAAAACTTTTTTCTGAGATAAAGAAGCCACGTCTAAAACATAAATACTGTACAAGTTCATTTAGATAAAGCTCTAGAGGACATAAAACTATTCTATGCCTTTAGAAGGAGGACATTTACTGGGAAGGAGCATGAGCTAATTTTCTGGAACAATAACAATTTTCTATATCTTGTTTGAAATATGAGTAGATGTATTTGTCAAAAATTACTGAACTATACTTGTCATATGTACCTTTCGCTGTGTGTATACTATCCCTTGATTTAAAATAAAAAGTTCTGGAAGGATTAAAGGAGCCCTTGTGTAAATATGTAAATGTGTGTAAACATGTGTAAAAGTATATTCTAAGTGGGGCTTCCCAGGTAGTGCTAGTGGTAAAGAACCCAACTTGCCAATGCAGAGGAGCTAGACACATGGGTTCGATCCTTGGAGGAGGACATGGCAACCCACTCCAGTATTCTTGCCTGGAGAATCCCATGGACAGAGGAGCCTGGCAGCCTACACTCCATAGGGTCACAAAGAGTCAGATGCCGCTGAAGTGACTTAGCACACATGCAGCATATTCTATATGTGCCTTTCCTCACAGTATCTGCAGTAACTGCAGCTCTAAATATGCGTGCCCCCTGCTCACCCAAACTCGAAAAGAAGACATTCCTGATGGAACAAGGAATGTCTGCAAGTTCCAGTGCAGAAATAGAGACTTCATCTCTTGTGGTTTCCACAGTCTCAGCTAGCAGAGCCCAGCCCTGTTCTTCACATATCTGCCTTTGGTTTATTGATCATAACTCATCACAGAGTCTGACAAACTCAATATGTTATGGACAGCTAGAGCTTTTCTTATTGCATCAGCAGCCGACCCAACTATTAGTCATCTCAGAGATCAAAAATCTACTGTCTCATTCTAGACTTGTAAACCTGAGCCCAGATCTCTGAAGACATTTTAAAGCCTGCTGTCAATTGAATTTTTTAATTTTACATTCTGTAAATCTAACAAATAATGTTCAAACATCCAATTTGCATTTGCTTTATTAATTGCATTTTTAGGCATATCTTTTGGTTTTCAAGTGACCTGAATATGCTCAAACATTATTGACATCAAGTTGGTTGCCATGGTAACTGAATGCAGCTATACATTGAGATTTACAGGCAGGTAATTAAAGAAACCCTGGAGCAAAGAATGAGTGCTTGATAGCATCCTAGGAGCCCCCAGGGCATATCAAAACTAAATAAAGCACTAAGTCTTGAAGTAAGGGGTGGTTACTATACAGTGAACAATAGCTGAAAGTAAAAAGCACAATCCCCTAAATATCTGGTTGTCAAAATACGCATTATGATATTAATTTGTTTGATAGGAAAAAATCAGGTCTGGATTCACTCTGTATTTACTCACTAGATAAAAAAACATAAATAGTTTGAAAATCGTTGAGTATATGCCTTATTGATAATATTGGTGGTTCTCAAAGATGGATCAATAGTGAATATATAGAGAGAACCACAGATTTAGAATTAAAAGAATCCATAAAAGCAACTTTCAATTTAGAGCCCAGCAACCGTCTGATTCTGGGAAAGGGCTAAATCATGTAAACTAAAAAGCCCCAGTTTGGAGAATACTGATATTGTCATTCTCCCAAAATACACAAAGACATCCATATCAAATCATGGAAAACTGGTCTTCTGACCTCTTTATAAGCACATCCAATGGCATGAAGCTCACAGCCTCAAAAATAATAATAGTTGTAAAGTGTGACTTTTGTAAGAGACCTAAACATCAGGAGATTTGATTATCATTGCCATCTCTTCTGCAGATGAGCAAAACTGAAGAAAAGGTGAATTTTACCTTCTGAATCTTCCTTCCTACCTTCAAACATGGCTATTATAATAATATTAGCTTAAAACACTGTCATTGTCAAAGGGAAATTCTTTAAGATGGCATAGCTCCTCATACTCTATGAAATGCTTCCAATAAGTTGTCTAATTTCTAGATAAAATAGTGCTCAATTTTAAAATGTTACATTAGAACCCTGGTTCTATGAAAAATTTAATACCTTCTACAAGTAAATCCATAATTACATAGTATCCCAGAAAAAACACAAGATTTAGAGTCAAAAGAACTCACCTTGGGTACTGTCTTCTATGCACCAACTGCGTGATATTAGGCAACACATTTAATTTCTCTAAGTCTAAATTTCTTTCTTTATAAAGTGAGGATGATAATCAGGCCAAAGGCCCAGAGTTGTTGGTTAGATTTTAAATGATAATGTGTAAAAACATTTTAAAATCATAAAATAATAGGCAATTACAAGGTTCAATATTTTGATGCTGAAAAATTATCACGTTTGCACTCTTTGTTCAGTAACAATGAAGAGTAATTTTAAAAAAACATAATAATTAAATGGGATTATAGAAATAAGTATCACAATTTGGTGATGAAGGAAAGTTGCACAGTTAATTCAGATCAAATAATAATAATGGCTATCACTTATTGAGTGCAAATAAAATTCCAGAAAGCCAACATTGTGTCATTTATCAACAGCACTGTGAGGCAGTTTGGCTCTGTTTTAGAAATATTAAAACTAAGTGTTATGGGTGGATTGTTTTTATCCGTAAGCATCATGTCCTGGAAGGAACAACTTGCCCCCATTTCGTGACACCTTAGTGAACCTTTCCATCACAGTTTCCTGACTTCCCCTGACCATAGAAGTAGAAATATGCAAAACTGGACAAATAAGTCATCTTTTTGTGAATTTTTTTCATAAACTCTGGGAGAAAATCCCTTTCTGATTTGCTAAGAGAAGATTACAGTCTGAAGCTATTGGTGACCATCTTACCTAATCTGCACAACAAACCTCCATACAGAATAAGGGGGAGCAGAGTGGACAAGTACTGAGACGGAGCCCCAGTAACATCTTTGAAACCTAAGTCAATCAAACCCAAGCCTGGATGGATATTCTCTCCAACTCAAGTGTAAGAGCAACAAATCCCTTTTTGATTACACTTATTTGAGTTACTGTGAGAGGGTCACAGAAGGAAACATTAATATTAGACTTTCAGACTTTCTTGTGACAGAGTAATGAGAAAATCATGCCTGAAGTTCTGAACAACTGATGAAGTAGCCGCTGATCTCTGCTATCTAACACTTTACTGGGCTTTGTGATGTTCTGTCATTCTGCTTCATCTTGGAAATGACACCATGCAGCTGATTGCTGCAGTGAGTCAGTCTGATGATAATACTTGATACAAGTGACACATATCATTCAATTCCACATTCTTACTTTTTTTTTTCTTTTTCTTATTCTTACCCATTATGACTAGGAGAGTGAAATGAAGAGTCACTAAGTTCCTCAAGTAATTTAGGGGACAAAAAGAGGAATGTATATGCAATATGGGCCAAAGAAACTTTTAAAGTGCACATTGAATATCAGTATCAGATGAGACATACAATTATAAGCAGCTCAAAATGAATCTTGTGGCTATGAAAATACATTTGAGTTTAAGATTTCTGGTGTAGAGCTTTAAAGTAAAGGATACCTATTTTTGAGCTGAAGCATTAAAATGTCATCTTGTAGGCAGGACTAGGCTCTGTGGCTTCAGAGAAATGAAGTGTAGTCATAGTCATTGATTTCATTCATACAACAAAGGTTTTTTGAAACAGCAACCCACGCTAATATTTTTGTCATGTCCTATCCCATGGACAGAGGAGCCTGACAGGCTATAGTCCATGGGGTCATGAAGAGTCAGACACGACTGAGCGACTGAGGACCCACTATGTGCCAGGCTTGTTTCCAGGCAAATCTCAGACTTCATGAAACTTACATTTTAGTGGGGCTGTCAGAACATAAACAAGATAAAAATGCAAACTATGTAGTATGCTAGATGTTGGTACCTAAGGAGACAATTAAAGCAGAAGTATTGGGAAAATTACTGCATATTGGAAACCAAGGGAGGCTTCACTAGAATGGTGACATTTAAGGAAAGAGAGTAAAGTATGTGAATATTAGCAGGGAAGCACTTCACACAAAGGAAAAACAGGTACAAGCATTCAGAACTGATAAAAGACCCCTTCGGGCAAGTTTTAGAAAAATCTCATGACAAAGTAAATATATCCACAAAACAACAAATAATCTCAGACAATTATACAGTAACATGCACACAGAATTCAGTTACACATAATATGTACACAGAATTCTGTATGTAATTTATTTGAAAAGTTTAAACAATATTAATACTACTACAGACACAAATACACTATTTGGAAATTGCACAAACATAATTGGTTTTCATCCAGTTGGCAAGAAGAACATATAGCAACATTCGTAGGTAATGGGAGAACAAAGAGTGAGACATGTGCTTCTATCCTCATTATGGCTCTTTGCAATTCAAAACAGGATTAACTAAGATACATCTTCTGAGGATTTGTGAGTCTTCATTCAAACCTTGTACAGATATCCCCATGGCAATTCTGTTTTCGGCAAGATGTCCTAGATGTACAGAGTAACAATAGGACAGAACACCAGAAAATGCTGAATACCACGTTTAAAAAAAAAAAATTAAATCACAGTTGAGCTAGCAGTTGAGAAAACAGTTTAGCTTTAGAATGAGAAAGCAATTTTATAGGTATGAGCTAGTCCTGGAAACAGTATTTGCCCTGGGAACACTGGATAATTCTTATTAGCCTAGGGTCTGAATTTTAACAAGTTGAGGACAGCAGATGAAGTAACAGCTAGTGGGTAGATGTGAGCCCCACATAAACCCAGACTACTGAAGGGTGACATGTAGTGAGTGAATCAGAAAGCCTCACATCACAGAGATTCAACTGTGGCCTTGAATAAATACGTCTAAGGGCAAGAAAAGGAAAAATGATTCTGCTTAAATGAAATTCTGCTTAAATGATTCTGATTAAATGAAAATCTTTAATGATAATACTATTTATACAATCACACTGTATGTGTGGCCCAGAAAATTCCAATCTAAAAACTACTCAGCAGTGATCTTAGATTTCTGTGCTCTTCCAACTTGCGTAAAAAGTAAGCTTTACCTCTCAAGGAGGAATCTACCTTCAATGGCAAACCTCAAAGAATTCTCACATTATAAAGTTCAAAGCAATATAAGCTCATAATCAAAACTCGACAAACTCACAAAGAGAACTTGTGACTAAGAGTCTGGAGGGATAGTAAATTACAATATCAGACCCGCAAAGACTGTGGTTATTGGCCATATCAGATACAGAAGCTAAATCGAGCATACTTAATATGCTTACAGAAATAAAAAAGAGAGTTGAAAGTTATGATAAAGAAACAACTATTCAAACTGATGAAGCAATTTGAAAAAGAACTACATAGAACATTTAAAAATGAAACATACAATAACTGAAATTTAAACTCCAATGGATTGGTTAAACACTAGTTAGGAAGCTAAAGGTGGAATTCTGAACTAGAAAATACTTCTGAGGAAATTGCTTAAAATACAGTAGAGATAAACGATATAAAATATTAAAAAGATTACAGACAGAAGACAGAGAAAGTCCAAATTATATCTGATCAGATTTCAACATGGAAGAGATTGAAAGAAAAGTAGAGAGGTAATATTCAAAGAAATCACATCTGGAGTATTTCAGAATGGATCAAAGAAGCCAATTCCATAAGCGTGGAAGACCTAAGAATCATAAACAGGATGAAGAATAAAGAAACAGGAATCATAATTAGGATAAAGAATTAGATAAATAGGATAAAGAAAAAGGAGTCCACCCCAAAGACTTTTGTAGTACCAAATACTGAAAAAGAAAAGGAAAAACTATTTAGTTCAGTAACAAAGAGAAATTTCCTACAATGTACTATTAACTGACTTCTTATCATCAAAACTGTGAGCCAGAAGACAGTGGGGAAAACATGATCCAAGAAAAATAAAAAGTAAAGTAGTTGTCATTCAGAATTATACAAGAGAAACATTTCAATAACTTATGTAAAATAAAGACAGGTTTAGAAAAGCAAAACATAAGAAAGTATAAAAGGCATAGACCTTTAAAAAATGCAATTTGTAAATCTGTAGAATGTTCCTCAAGAAGAAAAGGATTCCAAAAAGTTTGGAAAAGCAAGAGGGAATGGTGAGCAAGAAAAATGATAGTCTGTTCAGTTCAATTCAGTCACTCAGTCGTGTCCGAATCTTTGCGACCCCACGAATCGCAGCACGCCAGGCCTCCCTGTCCATCACCAACTCCCGGAGTNACTGGCGGAATGCTAGCTGTCCTTTCAGACCAACCAAACACCACCTCAGTGAAGCTGGCCCTCCCTGCCAGCAGAGTCCACCCTTCTTCTAATGTTAGAAACATATCATTATAATAGCACTTAGCTCACTGATTCACAAATTTAATGCCTCTATCCCTGGGACTGAAGACAGAAGCAGCCTTTGACCCTAGCATCTGGGTATTTACTGAACAAATATGTGCAGGGTTTCACTTTCAGTTCAGTCGCTCAGTCATGTCCGACTCTTTGTGACCTCATGAACCGCAGCATGCCAGGCCTTCCTGTCCATCACCAACTCCTGGAGTTCACTCAAACCCATGTCCATCAGGTCGGTGATGCCATCCAGCCATCTCATCCTCTGTCGTCCCCTTCTCTTCCTGCCCTCAATCTTTCCCAGCAGCAGGGTCTTTTCCAATGAGTCAGCTCTTCGCATGAGGTGGCCAAAGTACTGAAGCTTCAGCTTTAGCATCATTCCTTCCAAAGAAATCCCAGGGCTGATCTCCTTCAGAATGGACTGGTTGGATCTCCTTGCAGTCCAAGGGACTCTCAAGAGTCTTCTCCAACACCACAGTTCAAAATCATCAATTCTTCGGCACTCAGCCGTCTTCACAGTCCAACTCTCACATCCGGATATGAAAAGTCATTATATAGGTGACATTATAAACACGTTACAAAGCAACTCGCAATGAGATAACCACCACTGGAGTAAGAGCAGAATTCGAGACACATCACCAGTAAAGGTGGAGTAGAGCTGAGTGACCAAGTGTCCACTGTCAAACTTTAACCCGACCGCGAGGAGACCGTGGGGTCTACCTTTTAAAAAGTACAAGGGNTCAATTCTTCGGCACTCAGCCGTCTTCACAGTCCAACTCTCACATCCGGATATGAAAAGTCATTATATAGGTGACATTATAAACACGTTACAAAGCAACTCGCAATGAGATAACCACCACTGGAGTAAGAGCAGAATTCGAGACACATCACCAGTAAAGGTGGAGTAGAGCTGAGTTACCAAGTGTCCACTGTCAAACTTTAACCCGACCGCGAGGAGACCGTGGGGTCTACCTTTTAAAAAGTACAAGGAAAAAAAAAAGTACAAAGAAGATGTGGCGAGAATCAGTTCGAACCAGGTTTCTTCCTGGGAATTCCATCAGCCACAAGCCAGACGCAAGCGAAATCTGAACCCTGGTGAACATCAGTATTTAAAAAGGGAAAGTAGGTCCTGAAAGAGGACGAGAACTAGAGACTTCACTTCCTAGAATGCTGGTGATGAAACTAGAGAGCTCTCTGGCTGGGGAGCAATTTTTATTTTCTTTAGAAAGAAGCTGCATGGTTTCCTAAGGCAAAGAGAAATAACGAGCCTCAGAGAGTAGGATTTGCCTTGATGTGTCACTTTTGGATTTATTTTTTCCTTCTGATCTTCTATGCTATTTATTTCGGTCTTGCTCTGGGGTTTGGAAACATGGAGGGTATAGACTCAATATTCTTTATTTTTTTTTATTCCATTTCATTTTAACTGTTCTTCCTCTGATGTAAAACTAAGGTTCCAAATCCTGAAGGACTCCAGGAGTCAGCAGTTCAGTCAGCAAGGTATAAAAATATTCTGTCCTGAACTTCTTGTCTTTATATCAGGTTGACCAACCCACACACAAGCCAGCAAATAATTTTTATTTAAATTTTAACATTGCTTTGATGGAGATTATCTTGGACCTGTTCTCTGCCCCTTCTTACACTTCTCTGGCTGTTCTTGTTCTGAACATGCTCTGTCCCAGAACTGTCCCAGAGGAAGCCTCCTCCGCGCCCCTGAACTGTATTATAGGGGAAGGCTCCTCAGCATCCCTGAACTGTCCTATAGAGGCAGGCTCTTTGCCCCTCCCTGTAACCCCTTCCCTGGAAGCTGAGAGGAAGGGCCAGATCTGAGCCCCCATCTGTTTCCTGCCTTCTTCCTTCTCTACTTATTTTAAGGTGATAAGCTCTATTTTTTTAGTGGTTATTCTAGCTAATACATGTTTCACAAAAGTCATAGTTACTCAATACCCTCATTTTCCTCCTGAATATGAAACCATGGAAATTAGTGTTCTGGTCACCCCAAGTTATGTGCTATTGTCCAGGACTTTAATCTCATCTATATTTCCCTTCCACAAACTATATAATTTTTTTTTACAGTTAATGGTAATTTACCAACGTTATTCACCACTTTGTTCCATGTTCCTTCTTGCCTCTGATTTTCCATATAAGATCATTTTCCTTCTGCCTCCGAATCCTGTATTATCACCACCTGTGCAAACTCTGCTTTTGTCTGAAAACGTTTCTAATTAGCCCTCTTAAAAAATAAAAAGTTTCAATAAGTGTCAGCTTCCATGATAACCATTCTTCGGTTACTAGGATGCAGCGAAAGAACTCCAGCGTTTCCTGGCTTGTTAACAAGTCACCCAGCTGGGCTGGTTTCTAATGTCTCTCTGCATTTTACGTCTAGCTGCTCAAGAGAGAATTTCACCTCAGTCTCTAGATACGAGTTGCTTTTTATCTTGCCTGGAATTCGCTGGGATTCGTCCAGTGCTTTTCCTCAGACCTGAAAATGTACCAACGGTTCCCTCCTTGGTATCGCTTCGTCTCGTCGCGGAGCTCCAGATGCCACACTAGACCTTATTCTTGTCCACTTTGCAACTTTGTCGCCGTTTTCTGTGCTTCTCTTTGGACAGCATTCTGTACAATTTCTTGAGATCTTCCAATTCAGGAGAACCCCCTCAATTGTTCCAATAAACTGAATCTTCATTTTTATTTCAAATTTGTGTTTGTCACTTCTCATGCATAACAGCTTTTTTTCCCCAAAAAAAATCTGCTGGGTTGTCTTTTGTTATTTCTTACCGTCAGACTTCAGTTCATTAATCAAAAAATTTTCTTTGGCCCCTTGTCCACTCATGGTGTCTTATTTCTTATGCTTCTTAGAACTTTTAAGCAGGGCTGTTCGTGTGTTTTGGGAGTTTATATACAGGATTTGAGGCCTTTGAGGGATTGCATCTGCTTCTGGAAATCAGCCAAAGGCACAAGCAACTGTAAGATAGAGTGGGGGGGTCCAGAAAAGAACCAGATATAGCTTTTGACATTAAAGAAGCCATTTCAGGCCTAAGCCATTTGGTGGCCCTCGCCTGGCCACTGTGCTGACCCTTAAACAGGCCACAGTAATGGTCTAAAGGGAACAGGGGAACAAACTGTTATCCTGCAGGAGAAGTAACAGGAACAGAAGCAATGGGCCAGTTGTAGAGACTTCCCAGTTCTAACAGTCTGAAGCTCTTTCTGGAGCTGTTTTTCAGAATTTAGCCCCCTTCCCCTTTCAGGGCACTCCACTACCAGAGCAACTGGAACCCAGGGGATGATGAAGTTGACTTTAACTGGCCTCAATCAACTAAAGCTTGGACTCTGTCAATCCTAGCCCCAATTCTAGGAGTCCTCATGCTCAACCCCCTTCGTGAAGATGTTATGTACCCTTAGCTTAAAACTTCCCCAATTTTGCTGTTCAGAGAGACACTGCTTTGGGAAAGGTCTCTGGTGTTCTCCTCCCTTACTGGAAGGAAGTTTCCTTCTGGTCTTTGACTTGGCTGTGCCTTTTGGCTGGGCTCCCACCAGGAGGCGAGTCCAGTTTTAGGGTGACACCATCAAGGCAGAGACAAATTCAGCTCCCTGCCGCCTTCTGCATCTTGTTCACCTTCGCACTGAGGGTGTCCCGGTTTTACCTGGAGTCACCTTCTAGATTCATCTCCCGTTTCCCGTACCCTCCAGTTATTGCTCCCAGGCGGTGCTAGTGCTAAGGAATCTGTCTGCCAGTGGACGAGTTGATGCGAGACACCGGTCTGACCCCTGGATCGGGAAGATCCCCTGAGAAGGAAATGGCAACCCACTCCCGTGTTCTGGCCTGGAAAACTCCAGGGACTGAGTCGGGTGGTCTACAGTCCACAGGGTCACAGAGAGTCGGACGTGACTGACTGAGCACAACACATTTTCTCCACAGTAACTAAAACGGGTGCTAAAGGCCTGCTGTGCTCGGCAGAAGCTGGCTCAAGTTGTCGCGTACTTCCTAGTTTTCCCTGCGTTTTGAGGATCTATGGATTTCTTACTTTTGTGCTTATTCAGCAATGTTTATTATAATTTTTTTTTTTTAACAAATACATTTTACGCAGCATCTTGTTTTTGCTGAAAGTCCTTTCCAGAGTATCCAACCCACAATGCCAAAAACAGAAGCCTGGATTAGTTCCCGCTATCCACGCTACATTCTCCTGGCAAGAGTGGGCTGTAAAAAGGCCCAGGGTGCCAAGTTTGCAAAAGGACAGTGCTAACTTTGCCTTAAAGATGGGGCAAAGGACTGTAATGAAGACTAGAGCAGTGAGGTGCCCAGCACATTACCACCAACCCCTATTTCTCTTTCTCAGGCATTCAGACTACTGCCCATTAACTCTACAAACACCTGGGGAGAGACAGCAAGATAGTAATCCCTTCTGTATCCTAAATAAAACTGGAAGAAGCTGTCTTTTCAAACAATAAAGATACAAACATATATGGTGAGAAGCATGGCATTCTGCCTCTGCCAAATAGCTAGTTGCCACATGCTTACAATATTACCGGCTCCTGCAATTACCCTGACAGGTGTAAAGCTCTTGACTCAACCCATCCGTGGGTAATAGGCCCTGACCGTTTCTGGTGGTTAGGAGTCCAGTCTTTCACTGCCATTGCCTGGGTTAAATTCTCTGTGGAACAAAGATTCCACCAGTCACATGGTGCAGCCAAAAAAACTTTTGCTCCTACAATGTTTTTTTTCTGTTTTCTTTAGATAGGTTGTCCTTGGGACTGATTTAAATTTCCAGACACATCTCCCTGGTTTTGGTCAATGGGGCCACTTGCTCCCCAGTTGGGATACTCTATTTGTAGCCAGAAGTGACACTTTGGTTAAAATTTGTTAGGGAATTCTCTACTGCTCTGGAGAGCCCCATATCAAGGGAGAAGTTCATTTCCCATCCGCAGAGATGGTATGATTTTGCAAAAGAAGTTTGTCCTACCTACATGCAACGGATCAGCCTGTCACTAGTACCTCAAATTCTAGTCAATTCATACCTTTGAGATAAACATTGTTTCCTCAATGAATTCCTTTCTGTGGCTGTCACCACACCCACCATGAAGCTAGTGTTACGGCCAGTGGAGCTGAGGCCAGTCATCCTGGATTCTATTATAGTCTGAGGCTGAAATCTTAAGCAAGGCTTTGGATCAGTGTCTCAAATTGCAGTTAACTCACCACAGGCATCTCAATAGCCTAGGTTACTTAAGATTTCAGGATTCCTCAGTCCCACCTATTGAAGCAATTTTTGGAAATGCAGCCTGGAAATCTGCATTTTTTACAAGCTTCCCAGGTAATTCCTGTGTACTTGCTCCAATCTGTAAGACTAGGCGTAGGTGGTCTACAACTACCTATGAAAATACCAAGATTAATCTTTACTATCCAGTACTTCAGAAATAAACTGTGAAAAATAATGGTCTAGAATAACTGGTTCTTAGCTCTTCCTGGCAGAGAAGGCAATGGCACCCCACTCCAGTACTCTTGCCTGGAAAATCCCATGGACAGAGGAGCCTGGTAGGCTACAGTCCAGGGGGGTCACGAAGAGTCGGACACGACTGAGTGACTTCACTTTCACTTCTCACTTTCATGCATTGGAGAAGGAAATGGCAACCCGCTCCGGTGTTCTTGCCTGGAGAATCCCAGGGACGGAGGAGCCTGGTAGGCTGCAGTACGGGGGAGGTCACAAAGAGTCCACACGACTGAGTGACTTCACTCTCACTTTTCACTTTCACACATTGGAGAAGGAAATGGCACCCACTCCAGTGCTCTTGCCTGGAGAATCCCAGGGACAGGGGAGCCTGGTGGGCTGCCATCTATGGGGTCACACAGTCGGACACGACTGAAGTGACTTAGCAGCAGCAGCTCTTCCTGGATGAGCTATTTCTAATTTATAACAAAGCGCATTAGTTCAGGAAGAAACCAGCGGCCAAGTGAGGTCACAGCTCTGAGCTCGGTCACAAAGTATATCACAGTGAGCCTCACCGCGGCTGCTTCACAAACATGCTCACAAAGAAAGCATCACTGAGGCAGAAGAGTGGCTGCACATAGCCTATTACCACCTCCGCTGGGAGTGAGGAATACAAACTCAGGCTGTAAAAATCAGGGAATAAGTTGGCAAATCTTGACAAAATACAGAGGATTTCTAAAGCTGGTGTTGAGAGACAAGAGGCTTCAAAAGCGTTACTAAATCAGTACCAAGAAACAAGACATAGGGACTCTATAGATCCTTCTTAACACCTTTAGTTAAGGGCGGAGGAATGTCTTTTTAAAAAGAGCACAGATTCTCATGAATTGCTATCGATATGAGAAAGGGTCCATCCGTTTCATTCTCTCATCTAAACCTGGTGTACACAACAATGCCTGATACCTGGAAGATGCTGAGGAAATATTTATTGCATGAGATAAAACAAATGGACCAGACCAGGGAGAGGAGAGTAACGTTTGTGTATAGCTCAATGCCAGTGGATAGTAAATATAACAGGAATGAAGGCTATTCAGCAACAGCCAGCATTTTCTACGTTTAAAAGGACACTCAAACAGGGCTACCGAATCTCTCTATAAAGCAAACTCTAAGAGCCTTCCCGCTCTGTGCTTCACCTTCCTAAAACTACAACTGCTGGACACAAATCAAGCTTTAAAAGGTTTCAGCCACAATGTGAAGATGTCCTGGTCTTACTAGTCCAAGGTTTCATACTGGAGACCTAGTTCAACAAAACTGAGACGTGAGCATCACCAGAAATAGCTATACATCTTTAAAGACTGGGCATGCAAGCATTTTACATCCGTACTCGTCTTAACAAGGTAACAAGCCCCCTTTCCAGAGGTCGTAATCCTTGGCCTCTACAGTGTAGACAACCCCTGGTAATCTGAATATTTGCTACCCACCCGTGTTACTTGGTAGGACACGGAGGAAGCGACGGGCCTGCCCCTTACCGTCTTACTAAAGGATGGCAGAGGGCCTGAGAAGCAACCTCATGGCCCAGTGAGCCTTTTAATTCTACATTTCCATACTTATTCGGATGACAGCTGGAGTTGGTACCTTCTAATCTTCTACTCATAAATACGTTCAAGAGGGTCATGTGTTGCAGAGCTTTATTCAACGTTAGTTCTGACAGATGTATGAATCCCAGTGACTAAGAAATTTATTAATTCTTTATACTTCAGTTTCCTATCTGTAAGTTAAGCAATAAGCTTCCCATGCTCTACATTTAATTTTTAAGAATCTTCAGAGGAAAAGTGTTTCGTATATAATTAAAAGAATGTTCCTTGTTAAGAGCTGGGATTGGGCTCAAAATAAGTCCATCCTGGTACAATCCCCTTCTGGGTGCTCTGGAGAGAAAAAGGACACTGATATATAATGAAGTAATCAAGATGAAAAGGAGAGGAGAGATACAAGCTTGAAGTGAAGAAATCACACAGACCCCCCACGTACACACTTTAAAAACTTTATTTTATAAAAAACTCATTTGTTTTTAAAAGCATTAACAAGAGAAAGAAAAACAGAAAAGGTCTGGCGCAGAAGACACGCCCCTTAGTGTTCGGTGGGAAGGTGGGATTTTTGGTTCTCTGAAATTGAATGTTTAGTGTTTTTATAAATGAAAAGGAAAAAACAGTTAAAGGTCCCCAAAAGCCTATGGCTGTTCTATTACCCACACCCCACCGACAAGAAGAGCACCAGGAAACGAGCAGAGACGACAAGAGAAACCAAGAGTGGAGCCAGGGCTGGACGGGGCGGTCTCCCCCGTGCAGTACGCTTAATCACAGAGAGGCGGCGGCTCCTTTTTGCCAGAAAAGGAGTGGGAAGTAATGCGAGGAGGCACAGGGGCAAATAAGGAACTTTAACTCATAGGGGAGGGGAAGGGGGGTGGTGGGTTGTGCACTTTTCTCCTATCCCAAAGCCTCAATATATTAGGGGAGGGGGAGGGAGGAGAATAAAGATTTCCAGTTGCATTTGAACAGCGCTTTTAGATTGAGGGGAGGAGTAAAAAGTAAATAAGGGACAGGGTTTAAAAAAAAAAAAGGAACAACCGCATAGCAGCTGATTCCTCTAGCCCAACCTGTAAATATACAGTAACAGGAGGAGGGAAGGGGCGGGATGGGGTGGGGCAGGAGGTGGGGGTGGACACGCCTTNGGGGGAGGGAGGAGAATAAAGATTTCCAGTTGCATTTGAACAGCGCTTTTAGATTGAGGGGAGGAGTAAAAAGTAAATAAGGGACAGGGTTTAAAAAAAAAAAAGGAACAACCGCATAGCAGCTGATTCCTCTAGCCCAACCTGTAAATATACAGTAACAGGAGGAGGGAAGGGGCGGGATGGGGTGGGGCAGGAGGTGGGGGTGGACACGCCTTCCCTGTCACCCCTTCAGAGATGATGGGGATCCTGGGCAACCAACCTCATCTGGAGACTCATCACAACAGGACTCCTGCAAAACCCCAACATATACAGTTGAGCAAAAACCTTCTATGGCTAAAGTTAGAGGCTGTTCCAATTCCCAGTGGAGAGACAGAGGGTCTCCAGGTCCCGTCTCCTCTTTCTGCTATTTGGGGCCAACAGTAGGTCAGAAAGCAACCAAGTATAATTTGCAAATCATGAGAAATGAGACTGCGGAGGCAAAGAAAGGCACATGAAGGGGAGGAGGTGCGCCCCAGGCCAAAGGCACAGCGACGAGGCAGGGCCGGGGCGAGCCCGCCTTTTCAGGCAGCGGGGCAGGAGTGCACGCGTCAAGTCCTTCAGCCAGCCAGCCAGCCAGTCCAGGGGAGGCAGGCGCAGGACGGGCCGCAGGGGTGCGGACAGAAGGCAGGGCAGGCGGAGCCAGCTGGGAAGCTTCCTGACGGTTTTGGACTAAACAAATCATGTACATTCCTACGAGCTCCTCCCAGAGGCTCTTCTCCTCCCCGAAGACACCTTTCTGCTCCTTTCCACCCCAAAAAGTCTTCCTTGACACGTTCTCCTCTTTCTACAGCCTCTTGCAAACGGCCAGGCTGAGTCAGCAGACGTTACCGCGGACTGGGGAAGGAGGGTTCGGGACAGCCTCAGCGGGGGCGGCCGCAGCAGCCGGGGTTGGCAGGAGGCTTGGGGAAGAGATGGGGGCGCAGGTCCTTGGGTGGCCCCGCCCCACAGAGGATCAGGGGAAGGCCTCTCACTCCCCACTCTGGGAAACCTTCACTCACTCAAGGGCCCTTGCCAAGCGGGATGTGCCGATGCTGCCAGCCTTCTTTGCTTCAAAAAGAGTCATCAGGAATCAAAGAAAAGCTCACACTTTCCATTCTCAAAAAAAAAAGTCCCTTCCCCACCAGGAAAAGAAAAATCTTGATTAAGAATCATCAGTTTATCAGATTGCTGGACACGGCATGTATAGTATGTAACTTCCGGTTCTTTCCAAGGTTTCCAGTGAAGGTTCTCACTCTCTCCCTCCCTCCACCAAGGCCAAGAGTTCCAGGGAGAGCTGGCAAAAGGAGCTAATCTGCAGCAGTTTCTCAAGATATGTCTGTAACTGAGTCAGGCTTCCTGGGAGTGACTGGAAGGGTCTGTCTGGAGGGGAAAGAGGGACAATTAGGCTTCACTGGAAGCAGTTACGGAGTCGATGGAGAGAAGCAGCCACTCAGGCCATCAAGGCAGGAGGCAGCCTGGCAGCTGGCACAACAGTCCAGCGAAGAAAGGGAAAATCATCAGTCCATTTCACCACCAAAAAATAAAAGTACATATATTATAAGCCCGGATGTAGCGGAGAGAATGGTGCTATATCTTCTGCTGTAGGGAAAAAAAGAGAAAGACATGTCAGTACGGTTGGGAATAAAGAGAACCAAAAGACAGCGGAACAAATCTGGAAGGAGTGAAGTGGCAGACATTGAAGTCAGATCCCCAGCGGCCTCTTAAGAGGTGAAATCACAGAAGCAGCGCCCCTAAACCCCACGTGGCCGAGAGCGGTCGGATCAGCATGATTGGCAAACTGCTGGCACACAGAGGCCGCGTTCCTCCAGGACCACCCCGGGGGCGGCCAGAGGACATACCATGGGGGGGTGAGACATGGGGTCCCCCTCATCATCCAAAACCAACACATCCAGCTCTTCCTCCAGAGACTCCTGCCCCTCGTCCTGCTGCGAACACATGCGACGTGTTAGTAGGAGGGCAAGCCAACGAGCCTCACAGTGAGCGCCAGACCCAGGGAAAACCCCACGTCTGTGAGCTCAAACAGAACGAGGCAACAGCAGCGAGGGAACAGCAAGACGTTCCAGGAGAGGCAGGAACAGAAAGCGAGCACTGTGAGGCCAGACCAGCGGGCGTGGGCCACACGTGCAGCACACCCACAGCCTCGCCTCTCCCATCGACCATCACGAATTAACGGCCCAAGAAACCTCAACATGAATCAAAAGTCCTGCTTTTCCCTAAAAAAAAAAAAGGACGCCATCTTCCACCGTACCCTCTTTTTCCCAATTCACAGGAGACGCAGGCTTCGAAACAGAGCTGGCCTTAGCGGGACAACAGGACATAAAGAGGACTTACCATCAGAGGCGCTCCCTTCAGTGGCTCCATTTCGCCTAGATCTCCGGATCGATCCAGTGTTCTGTTGTGGTCCCCTCTTTCATTCAGTGTGGAATAGTTGTTATCTAGTTTACAAAAAAGAAAAGGAAAACTGCACACAGAGCCACGGTATCCCCTCCAGGGTAAGCTGCGTACGAAGCGACAAATGTGAGTCAGGCGCTGCTGCTGGACACTGGACTGCACCAAACGCTCCAGAAGGGCGTTACGGTCTGGCAGGCCCGGATGTGAAAAACTTACATCTCACTGGGAGGGCAATGCATACCACATGTAACAATAACGCGAAGCTAAAGAGATCTGTCTATGCAGAGTACTGGAATTAGGAGAAGACAGGGGTGAGGTGAGCTGCAACAGCAAGGCAAGACCTAATGAAGTAGACGGGACTTCAGCCAAGCCTTTGGGGACGAAGACAATTTAGAGAGCAGCTGGCAAGGGCATCCCAACAGGAGCATCACCAGAGCAGAGTAAGAAAAGCATGGAGTGAAGAGTCAGGCGAGCGAGCAGACCCGGCGGGCTGCCACATGGCGAGCGGGACAGCACAGACGTGGCCGCAGGCTGCGAAAAAGGCAGTGAGCGCAGCTCAGGGACTCAAGTGAGACTCTGGTAACGGCGGAGGCTCAGGGTGGTTGCTTTTTAGCCTCTGAACGATTGGAAATGTGGTGAAAGGCAGACAGATCAGGCGTTACTAAATCTCTTCCAACCCCTCCAGTGAAAGGCGCAGCCAGCGTGCCTGAGGACGGCGAGCAGCGAGGCTGCTGGCCAGAGGCCATGTCGGACAGTCCTGCTCGCCCCGGTGACCTGCTCCTCCATACGCTCAGGCCCGGATTAATCACCTACCTAACGATTTCGTATTTGATCCCATGCTGCTCATCTGAATTTCTTCCCGGTCAGGTTTCTTATCTACAGGGAGCCAGAAAGTTATCCAGGTCAAAAAACAATTCTTCAAACTTTACAGTCATCATAAAAATCGCTCTCAGTCTGTCTTTCCTTCCCCCTCCCTCTCATCAAGTTTTTACTGAGCGCCACCCACAAGTGCCAAGCTCTAGATAAAAAGAGATCCCTCTCCTACAGACTCTAATATAAGAAACCATTCACCGTAAGCCAGCGGGCTTCAAACTATTTGGTCTCAAAGCCCCTTTATACTCTTAGAAATTACGAGGATCCAAAGAGCGTTCATTGGTGCAGGTTACTTGTATTCACAGTTATGGCACTAAGAAATTTTAAATACTCGTTTCATTTAAGAATAACAATAAACCTATTCCATGTTAACATAAATCATACTTTTAACTTTTAAAAAAAGCGTTGTTTTACATTTTTGCACATCTTTGGAGTTGGCTTAAGAGAAGGTAGCTAGATTCCCATATTAGCCTCTGTAATTCGATCTGTTGGGATGTTATTTTGGATGAACTGTATGAAGAAAACCCAGCCTCACACAGATGATAAGTTGGAAAAGGGAGGAGAATTTTAACAGTCTTTTCAGATGACGGTGACTATTCTTTGATAGTATACTAACACTCAAAGGTCAGCACAATGTGGAATCTGAATCCAAACCAATGTTCTCTTCACCTTCTGTTAAATTAAAACCCACTGGTCTGTTTCGCATTTTGAACGGATCAATTAACCCTGTATGATTTTGAAAATCATGCATTGGTCACCTGGAAAATATACTGGTGCAGAGTTATGCAGATCTTCTAAAGTTAACACATTTCATGATATAATATATATAAAAAAAAAAAATCACACTCACTAAAATCATCAATGATTTCATCAAAAAGTACATTAAATATTGGGATTTTACCAGGCTCACAGTGGTAGATACAAGTCTTCCAAAATTAAAATTTTCACTTGAAAATTCAGGCAGCAAGTACTTGTCAGTTACTTTTCCCAAAACTGACAAGCTCTCTGCATCCATTTTCAAGAAACTGTCATTTTTAAGTAAAAATGGTGTTTCAAAAAAAAAAA